>JAUTXW010000228.1:0-62500 GCA_030620095.1 Kuschelorhynchus macadamiae
TAAATGACTGAGATCAGGGTCTAAATAGAGCTGTTTAAAGGCTCGAGAACTAAAAAATGACCAGGGGTCAAAGGCTGAAGGTCGTTTGGATCTTCGCTCATAGCACATAGTGGCCTTGAATTTAGTACCGCTTCTATTTGCGTTAAAATAGTATAAAACTCTTCGAAAGAAAAGCTTTGGGTTCCTAAAACACGGTAAAAATGACTTTTAAATGATTTGACACCCGCTTCGGCAAGTCCATTAAAGCTTGGAGCACCAGGGGGTTAAAATTCCAAGTGATAGATAGGGCTTGAGCAGCCTTTTGCGCCAAATCAAGAAGCATATTATAGGCTCCTTTAAAGTTTGTGCCTTGATCACTTGTTAAAGTTATGCAATTGCCTCGTCTGGCAACGAAGCGCCTGAACGCAGCCAAAAAAGATTCGGCGCTGAGATCGGAAGTGGCCTCTAAATGTATTGCCTTAGTAGTTGTACAAACAAATACACAGACGTAACCCTTATAAGTTTTAGCACCCCTATGTTTAGTCATTAAAAGAGAAAAGGGACCAGCAAAATCCACACAGACAGAAGAAAATGCTTTGATTTCAGAAACCCTGAGAGCAGGCAAATCGGACATAAAGGGATTGTATGACTTGGGTTTACATCGGAAACATTTAATGCACTTTGAAAGGCATTTATAGATGGCACTCCGAGGCGAAAGGATCCAAAATTGTTGAAGTAATAAATATTGCATCGTTTTAAGCCCAGGATGCAGATATGTGTTATGAGTAAATTCAATTATTAACTCAGTAAGCCTATGGGACTTAGGCAGTAAAATTGGATGCTTGACATCATATGAAAATTGAGATTTTCTGAGTCTACCACCAACTCTTAGTAAACCATCAGCGTCGATAAAAGGAGCAAGTTTTCTAAAAGGTTTAGGTAGCAAGGAATTTTGCTTTATTTTTAAAATAATATCTGAAAACGTCTCTTGTTGGACGTGCTTTACGATAACTTTAAGTGAAGAGCCAATTTCACGAGAACTTAAAATACCGTGAAGGTTTGACTTTAATTTTATATTTGAAATAAAACGAAGAATATAAGCAACTATCCTTAGAATTTTCAGCCAACTAGAAAATTTCTCTAACAAAAGAAGAATAAAATTTGGGGAAGAAATAATGTTGGATAAAACCACAGTGTTTTCTTCCTTAGATACGTCAGGATCGGTTGGGGAATAAAAATTAGGTTGTGTTGGCCAGAAATCCTTTGCTTGTGAAAGAAACTCGGGACCAGACCACCATATTTTTGTATCTAAAAGTTGCGCAGGGGTAAGACCGCGACTGGCACAATCAGCAGGATTCAACGCTGATGGGACGAAATGCCAAGAAGAAACGGGTATGAGCTCTTGAATATGGTTAACCCTATTAGCTACAAAGGTTTTCCACTTGTGCGGGGAAGAAGACAACCAAGTAAGTGTGACCATAGAATCTGACCACAAGTATAGATCGTCAAAAGTAATAAGATCAGCAAAACTTTCCTTAATGAAAATAGCTAGATCAACTAACAAAATGGCGGCCATGAGTTCTAGCCTAGCAATAGACTGAGTTTTTAATGGCGCTACTCGACATTTCGAGCAAACAAGGAAGGTTTTTACTGTTCCAGATGTTTCCTCCACACGAAAATAGCAAACAGCGGCATATCCGTTTTGTGACGCATCGCCAAAACCGTGTAATTCAATTCGAGATATTAACGTAGACCCGACGTACCGAGGAATTTTTATAATACCAAGTTGAGGCATTTCGGCTTTAAAGGTATCCCAAATATCTGAAATAGCCTTAGACGGGGGTTCATCCCAGGAAACTTTAGATTCCCATAAACGCTGCAAAAGAAGTTTGGCAAGTAGAAGGCAAGGAGCAATAAATCCAAGGGGATCGAAGATTCGACTAATCTCCGATAACATATTTCTTTTTGTACAAGGACGGTCGACAGGGGTGTAAGTATATGAAAAAGCATCTGAATTAGTATTCCATTTGAGACCAAGTCCCTTAATAAATGATGGTTCCTCCTTATCAAAAGTACAAGAACTTTGAACATCAGAAGATGGAATAGAAGCCAAGAGAGAAGGGTGATTACTTGCCCATTTGCTCATTTCGAAACCTCCCCTTTTCATAACTTCAATGACGTCAGATTGAAGTGCTAAAGCTGACTCCAAACAATCACTTCCTAGTAGTCCGTCATCAATATAGAATTGACTGCGAATAGCCTGAGCAGCCTTAGGGAAAGAAGCTTCTTCCTGCGCCGCAAGTTCCTTTAAAGTCCTTAAGGCCAAGTATGGGGAAGAATTAATTCCATAAACCACAGTACGTAAGAAATATTCCTGAAGAGGATCGCTCGGTTTGAAACGCCATAAAATTCGTTGATAGGTCCAAAACTCAGGATGAACAGAAATTTGTCTGTACATTTGCTTTATGTCACAAACAAAGACGTAGGCGAAAAATCGAAATTTTAAAAGAAGCGTAGAAATATCCTGTTGTAATTTAGGACCTACAAGAAGAGTGTCATTAAGACTAACACCGTTAATGTCACGCAAGCTTGCGTCGAATACAACTCTAATTTTAGAGTCAAATGCCTCTTGTTTGAAGACAGCATGGTGGGCGATATAGTAACCCGATAAAGATCTATAATCGTCTTGGGGAACCAAAGACATATGACCTTTATCTAAGTAATCTTGCATAAACTTTACATATTTTGTATGCAAGTCGGGGTTTTTGCAAAAACGATTTTCAAGCATGCCGAAGCGGCGATAAGCTTGAGAGTAAGTGTCAATAAATTTAGGCTTTGATTGACGAAATGGTAATGGTACCGAAAATCGTCCCGAAGTATCCCTAAACGTCAGAGTTTTATAAATTTCCTCACATTGTTTTTCTTCAGGGGAGAAAAACGATTGTTTAGGAAGATGCTCAATTTCCCAAAATTTACGTAATACAATATCAATATTATCCTCTACTGAGATGTAGCAACTCAAAAGAGAGGTTGAAGCTTCGCAAGAAACATTGGTTTTTCCTGCAACACATAACCAAAGATGGTCTCCAAAGCAACAGGCTGATCAGGACTCCCAATAATACGACCAGATCTTAATACAAGAGGTACGAGTTCAGCACCAATAAGCATGTCGATAGGACCCGGCGTGTGAAAATTATTATCAGCAAGCTTCAAGTATTTAATGTGTTCAAGTTGATCAGGATTAATATGAATCTTAGGCTGGTTAGAACAAACCTTTGGTATGATAATAGCTTCACACGAAAGTAAGGGATTTGGTTCACCATGAGGTTTTATTATACACTGTGTAGAACCATTTTTAGTGCAAGTAGACATTCCATTTAAACCTTCAACGGGGACAGAAAAACTTTTACGTTTAAGACCAAGTCGGCGTACGCAAGACTCAGAAATAAAATTTGCCATGGACCCGGTATCCAGAAGTATCCGAATTTTCTGAAAATTACCTCGAATATCTTTGATGTCTACTTCACACGTAGACAAAAGAATAGTTTGTTGAGAGGCAGAAAAATGGTTCGCAATACAATGAGTATTAGTAATTGGCTCGGTAGAATTAATAATGGGGTCAGAACTAGAAATGTGGGGCATAGAAGTTCCTTGAAAAGTATCCCTATGAGAGGGCTGTCCTTGGACTGAAGGTATTGTAGAAGACGTTTTACCAAAGTGCAAAGTGGTATGGTGTGGCGATTTGCACACCCTGCATATGTGAGAAGACCCGCAATTTTTAAGAGAATGAGGAGATACTAAACAGTTGACGCATAATTTGTGCTGTTTGACAAATGAAAACCTGTCATGCGGCGATTTCGCCAAAAAAGCAGGGCACTTATATAATGCGTGAGAAGTCGAGCATAAAAAACATTTTTTGTTACTCCTATTATCAACATCGGGGTCAAGCATTAAATTGAGAAACTATTTTTTATTACCTTTTGGGATTTCCGCACTTTTCAAAGAATAATTAACCGACTCCAAGGCTAAACACTGTTTTTCCAAAAATGAAATTAATTGCCTAAAGGTCGGCAGGGTTTGATTAAAACCATGTTCGAGCTCAAAGTCAGTTCTAGTTTTTGAATCCAATTTATTTATCAACAGATTAAACAATAAAAAACACCAATGTTCGACTGGGAAATTTAAGGCTCTAAAAGCAGCTATGTTCTCAGAAAAAATATTTAAAATTTGTCTAAGTTCCTTTGCGGAAGCTTTTTGAACAGACGGAGCATGAAAAAGCTCATTATAATATTGTGTAGCTAGAATACGTTTATTTTGATAACGTTTTATCAGCATATCGTAGGCTACAGAATAGTTAAGTTCTGTAAGGGGATGCCCTTAACTAAACTTAAGGGTTCCTTGTCTAATGACGTCAGCAAGTATTGAAATTTTTCAATGTTCGATAAGTCAGTATTATCATGAATAAGACTGTTATATAAGTCAAAAAAACTAGGCCAATTTTTATAATTGCCATCAAAAATAGGCAAATTGAGCTTGGGAAGCTTTATTTTTGTGGGAGCAGCGAAAGTGGAATTAGCTGAGGTATTAGCAGATAGAGATGCTTGACTACTTAAGAGAAAATCATGTTTTAAAGATTTTATGCCATAATAAGCTTTGTCTGCAGCACGCCTCATTTCATCATATTTTGCGAAATCATTGTCGTCAATTAAAGATATGACAGTATTATGAGCTGATTGAAATTCATTAAAAGTGCTGTCAACAGAATCTGCTCTGACTAAAAAATTAGATTTTAAGGAGTCATCAGAAACGGCTTGCAGCCCAATTTCGTGTGCCTCTTCCAACCGCTTGAGTGCGATGGTTCGTTTTAAATTAGCTTTTGTTAATTTATCTGACATTTTGAAAGATGTTCAGTAGAACAAGAAAAAAATTAAAAATCAGAAAAGCGTTAAAAAATATCAAAATATATTTTATTTACTATTTCAATAAATGCTGTTATTTTAACATATGCCTGCTGATGGTCAATATATAAGACAACAATTATACCTACACAAAATTGTATGCTATTTTATTTGTGATATAATACAAACAAAATAAAAAATATCAGAAGTTGTGATGCCGCAAAACAAATATCAATAGTGCAAAGTTAGGCGAATGGTACTTGCCACATAAATATTATATGATGGCAAAGTAGAATAAATAAATTGTATTATTTATTGAAATAATTAAAGTTCGCAAAATATGCACATATGAGTATTTTGTTTATATTTAAAGAAGAACGAGAATAAGTTATTTCTGAATTTAAATGTATGAAAATACTTATTTATTAAATGTGGTACTGCGAGATTAAAAAAATAACAATAGACTGGCGCCGGGCGTCAGAGTGACGTCGCGACGGCGAATCGATGTGGAACGGAACGAATATAGCTCGCCGGTTTGACGAAAGACGACAGGTTAGATATCCAAGCGTGCTCAATTAAAAATAAGATCGGAATTAAGAAAATGGCTACCAACGAATCTTGTTTTAAAGCAATTTAAGTTATTAAATATTCAATTTGATCTCCATCCGGTGAAGAAGGCCCAAAATGATGTAGGAAATATGAAAATTCGATATATGGCGGACTGTATTGGGTAACTTTTAAAACAATAAAACGTTGATAATTAGCAAAATTAATTAATTGATGAAAGGAAACACAATCGCTTACCTATCACAGTAGAACCGAATAGTTTCAGTGGCTGGGTTACTCAATTCGCCCTAGAAGACCATCACACTACATCAATCTTGCCAATTTTCCAATTTTCCCGGGAAACCGATCCGAAAATACGCGTCGGCCGACGAAATGAACGAGTTCCGTTGTCACATGTGGTTAGTGCAGTACTGATTTTTAAAATGTATCTTGACCTGCGCTGCGTGAGCCAGGAAGTTTCTTCCGTATTCTTGACGAATCACAGGGTTGCGATTGTGTATTTGAATACGAAACAAAATAATATCGAAAAGATTTAAAATTAATTATTAATTGATTTGTTTTGAAATTAATGAACAAAAGTAAAATAAAACAGAGTTACACAAACACTGTATAAAGAAAAAAGAAAAGCATATCGAAAAAGCCTTCAATCTGCCAAGACAACGTCTAACAAAATTAAAATTAAGACTTCCGCAAACTGTTCCAAAACAGCATGGAATATTATAAATACCGGGCTCGATAGAAAGCATCTATATCTGAGATTAAAACAAATGACAGAGTGATAACAGAGAAACAGCAAATAGCAGAAACTTTTGCTAACTTTTTTTCGAACATTGCAAAAGAAACAATAAAGAACAATTTCGGAAACTCCATGTCGATTACACCAACACTTGGTCTACGAGCAAACAACTCCATATACCTAACCCCAGTAACCAACAGAGAAATCGAAAATGCTATTGGCTCCCTTAAAAACAAAAAATCAGCTGGCTATGAGATACCAACATCTGCCTTAAAAAGAATAAGTAATGAAATCAAAGAACAACTATCGATAATTTTTAATGCAGCCATAAGTGAAGGAAAATACTCAAATATTTTAAAACTTTCCACAGTGGTACTCATTTTTAAGAGTGGAGACCACCAAAATATTGAGAACTACCGACCAATTTCCCTGCTAAGTAGCATCTCAAAGGTATTCGAGAAGATAATGAACAATAGACTCCAAATATTTCTTAATAAATATAAAATAATAAACTCAAACCAGCACGGTTTTTTGGTCGGCAGATCTACAGAAACGGCATCATTTGACCTCATGAATTTTATATATGGAGAACTGGAAAGAGATCGCTACGTGTAGCTCAGAAGCTGGCATCAGGGGAAAAGCAAATGCCTTAATAATGTCCTTCCTGGAAAATCGAAAAATGCTAGTCAAAATTGAGGACCGAACATCGAGTGAATATAGCATTGATATTGGAACAGCACAGGGGTCAGTGCTTTCTCCGCTCATATTTTTGGTCTTCATAAATGACCTGTGCATGCCTGATATAACCATAAAATTCGCTGACGACACCACTGCGGCCATCTCTGCGACAAATGAGAGAGAACTTCAGTCTAAGATTGACTCAGTGATGAAGAACATGCTTTTCAAATCAGCTTGTATTAAACCAAAAACACCAACCATAAATGAGGGAGAACAAGTAGTTAAGTTTTTGGGATCATATGTCGACTCGTGACTCTCATGGGAGAAACAACTTGATCATGTTAGTTCCATGGCAAACTAAACAAGGCATACTTTGCTCTCCTTAGGCTAAAACAAAGTGTTCCTATTGGCACTCTAATGACGACATACTATGCATTTGCACACTCCCATCTGAGCTACAATACAATGCTTTGGGGACAATCTGTTAATATAAACAGCATCTTTGTCGCACAGAAAAAGATTGTAGATTGCAGAGAAATATTCAAAACAAAAAAAATCCTAACTCTCTATTCAATATATATACTAAAGTGCGCAATGTATGTTGAGAATAACCAAGAAAAATTCCCAAGAAATTCTCTATATCACCAGTATCCAACAAGAAGTAGAAATGAACTCACAGTACCAATACATAGATCAAGATTTTATGAAAAATCCCCCTATTATGCTTGTATTGAAATCTACAACAAACTTCCAAATAATATTATGGTAGCAAATACCACGATCCAATTTGGGAAGAAACTAACTAGCTATCTAGTAGGAAAAGCGTACTACACACTCAAAGAGTTTCTGGAGCAATAAAATACCTGAAATTGTCTGTATTCGTATTGTTGTAATGTTACATGTAATACGTAAATTTGTCTAAATGTAAGGTAATATTAATATTGTCTGTATATATGCTTCCTCTGAATTGTGATCTTACTGTACTTCGTAAACATGTCAAGTATAATTGTTGTAAGTTTTGTGATATTTTTTTAATAGATTAGGTTTAAGTGAATTTTATGACGAACCCATTGTCATTGTTTGTGACCTAATAAAACTAAACTAATAAAATATTATTATTATTATTATTATATCCTGCAGGTCAACGAAACACCAGACAAGCTTTGGATTTGCCTTTGCCAGTGCCTACTTCTGCTTTGACTAAGAATTCTTTGATTTATGAGGGCAGAAAGCTTTTTAACCACTTGCCAAGTAGCCTTAGAACAATTGGGTCATTAAGACAATTTAAAAGAAGTCTTAAAAAAGTATTGTTAGGCAAAGCCTACTATAACCTTGCCGAATTTTATGCTGACCCTATTGCCTAATCTGTCTTTTTGTATATGTTATCTATCTTATGTTCTTTTTTCAGCTGTACTGTTTTGCGCATACTTGTATTTACTATGTTTGTATTTTATATTGTTTAGCTTGTTTAATGTTTTAAGATTTCTTTGTATACTATTAGACGTTACATTATTTTGTAGTATGCTTTGTCAGTGGAAATCGCATTTCCTCGATTTGGGTTTGAGTTTTATACCTAACGGTCATAAGACCAATGATATCCTGTGGTTCTGTAGCATGGTGGAGCAAGGGACAACAAAGTGTTGCCCAGGCCAAGCTAAGTCAACTGTAGAGACAGGCTTGCTCATCAATTACATAAGCGATTCGCTCCACTCCGACAGCGGTCATGGAACTCCTTTTGAAACTTCCACCATATTTGTGGAAGGAGAAGCAATGACAACATATAGACTCCACCATGTCACCAGCAGCATGGTGGATAGCACAAGTCACATGGAATCATCCAACATGCTAAAAGTTGTGAAAAACTATTCACAGACGGCTCCAAAACCAATAAAGGTGTAGGAGCTGGCATCCATGGTGTAAGGCCGAAGGTTGCTCTGTCAGTAAGCCTGGGCAATAACACCTCAGTATTCCAAGCAGAAGTTCATGCTATGGAATTGGGTGATAGAATGTTGCAGGACCAACAAATAACATATAAAACGATAAAAATTTTCTTGAATAGTCAAGCGGCCCTTAAAGCGAGTCATTGTACATCCAAAACAGTTTAGAACTGCCAAAAGGCACTTGTTGGCCTGGGGAGAGACAATAAAATTGCCCTTATCTGGATACCAGGACATGCAGATCTGAAGGGAAATGAGTCTGCAGACCTTCTAGCAAAGAAAGGAGCAGAGACAAGATTCGTGGGATCTGAACCAGCTTTAGGAGTAGCCCATGAAACGGCCAGATGCGCAATTTTGGACTTGGTTGAGGAAAAAGCTAGTCTCTACTAGCTTGCACTGCCAGGTCTGTCCCATGCAAAGGCATTTATCCCCCTTCCCATGAAGAAGATAACAGAAAGTCTCTTAAATAGGAACAGAATTAAACTCAAAACAGAAATACCGCCTATACACTGGCCATTGTGGTCTAAGACATCACATGCACAGGACGGAGCTTGAAGACGAATCCATTTTCGATAGAGATATTCTGCAGCCCCAAGACTTGAAGAATACCTCTCCAAATACAATGATAAGATTCATTGAGGATTTAGAGTTGCTTGGGGAACTGTAAATGTGGAGGGTCGGTTTGATCCACTCACTTTCAACCTAACCTTACAATCTCTTTCTTGCTAGATTATCGTAATAAATTCCCTGCAGATTCGAATTCGAGAATAGCGGAATTATAAATAAGTATGTACCTGTGTAAATTTTAAATCAAGGTTTTGATATTGCAAGTAAAACAATTTATTTTTCACATTGTAAAAAAATAAAAATAAACCTAAAAGTGTTGATTGTGTGTACACATTGTGTATTTGAAAAGATTTGAGAAAAGTCTTTATATGGATTGAAAATCATTTGAGAGATTTTTTGCAATATTTGGTATGCTGTTCCAAAACTGCATGGCAATAAACAAAAATGATTTTTGAAAAGCAGCCGACCAGCTACTCCAATTTTAATAATATAGATAAATAGGTACATATGATATAGAATTTTGTTATTAAGATGTGGCGGCGTTATATGTTTTCTATAATGTTGAAAGAGAATCATATGCATGAGTTTTGAATTTTCTGGATTTTATTTGAAAATTGTCTTGTAATAGAATCACCAGAAACCACATCGCCATAATCAAATAACGGCAGAATCAGGATATCACAAAAGTAAGAATTTGGTTTTTGAGGGCAAGAATCGTTTCAGATAGTAAATCCTTTTTAGACGCAAATACACAATTTTGAATGATTGTCAAAAGAGGTCACAGATTGTTGAGAAAAGCCACAGTAATGTAATTTAGCGAACAACATATTGTGGTCTATTGTATCGAAAACTTTAAGGTTAAGTATTTATTATCTTTGCTTTTCCTAATGTCATTTAGTAAGTTATCTAGACAAGATATGCTAAAAATTGACATTCTAGAATTAAAGCAAGTTTATCCGTAGAAGAAATTATTTGATCGTATATATGCCTGGTCTGGTATATCATTAAGGGACATGTAACTCAATAACAGACAATAAAACTGGAAAGTCAATAATATTCCTTATAATTTAAAAAAAAGTACATATATCGAGATATTCTTGTCTCTTTTCCAAAGGTGCAAGATTAAGCAGAGTTAGTAGCTGATCATAATTAATCTCATTGCTACTAATTTTCAATTTAAAAGCAATAAACCTCAAAAACTTCCTTTGAACTCTCTCAATAATCTCCACATGAACCTTGTAATAAGGTGACCATACAGGGCAAGCATACTCCAGCACAGGATGAACTACTCCACAGTAAACATCTTTTAGTGCCAAAATATTATTAAAATTATTTAAAGACCTCAATACAAAACCTAAGAGTTTCAAGGCTTTATTTGACATATGTTCCATATGATTTATAAATGTAAGTCCCTTGTTAAACACAACACCTAGATCCCTAATATGATCTACTCTTTCAAAATTGTGATTATTTACATGATATGGGTATAAAATGGGATTTTGAATTCTATAAAAACTAACGAAAGAACCTTACACTTAGTACAATTCAAATTTAAATTGTTTAAGCTGCACCATGAAACAAGATTATCGAGGTCAGACTTTAATTTCTCAGTATCAGAAGATTTGATTATTTTAAAAATCTTGAGATTATCTGCATATATTAATGCATTTGAATTTGAGACCTTGCACCAGATCATTAATAAAACATAAAAACATCAGTGGAGAAAGATGTCCACCCTGAGGCACTCCAGAAGTCACAGCAAATTCATTAGATAAAAAGTTTTTAATCTTAACAATTTGTTTTCTTTCCTATAGATAACTAAGAAATCAATTCTAAAGCGAGCCAGTAACACCATAAGCATATAGCTTGTCAATCAAAATTGAAATGTCCACTCTCTCAAATGCCTTCTCCAAGTCCGTATAAATTACATTAACTTGATGATATAATAATAATAATAATATTTTATTAGTCCAAAAGGTCACAAACAATGATAATGGGTTCGATAATTTTCCAACAACTCAGAAATAATGTTTTGATATTCTAAGAGGTTCAACAAGGTACACTTAAACTTAGTAAACCCATGCTGCTTGGGAACTATTAGGTTAGGTTAACGACAGTTACCGGTGAAGTTTTAAGGCTGCATGAAAAATGTGTGGAAAATGGAGGCATTCCTTTATGAATTTTGACTCAACACTGTCTCTTAATTTAATAATTAGTTCAATGTTGGAAGGTATGCCTTAATTGTCTACTGTTTCACTATGGTGGTCAGACATAATCAAAAGCTATTATTAAAAAAAACTTAAGGAAAATAGTAATCTCGACTCATAATACATACATACAAGAAGAAGTAATTGAAAACTTAAAAAAGAAATTAGAACAAATTCAAGCTTTGGATAAAACCATATCTAATGCACACAATATGCAACACGCATATAGCGAAGCAGTTAAAAAAATACCAAAAAAAGGAAAAATAGTTATTATAAAACCCAAAGATAAAAACCCAAACATAGGAAGTAACTAAACAAATAGTTGAAGAAAAAATTAAACCAACAGAACTAGGTGTAGAAATATCAAGAGTGAAATATCTTCGGGATGGGGACATCGCTATAATTTGTGCAAATGAAGAGCAATCAAAAACTATTCAACCAAAAATCGAACAAGAAATGGGACAAAATTATGAGGTGAGAGAACCAGAGAGGAAACAACCAAGGATCAGAATATTTAACCTGCAGAAGAATACTGCAGATGATGAGACAGTCTTAGTGGAAAAAATAATAAAACAGAACAGAGTAACAATAGAAATCAGTAAATTAGTAATAAACATTGTATACAAATATGAAACAAAAAAAGGACAAACAAATATAGTCTTGGAACTATCCACATACTTATACACAATTGAATACTAAAGACACAATTAACATTGGTTGGAAAACATGTCGATATGAAGATTACATAAATGACATTCAATGTTTTAACTGCTGGAAGTTTGGGCACATGGCCAAACAATGTAACAAAGAAAAATCAACATGTGGGAAGTGTGCTGAGGAACATAAAACGCATGAATGTAGATCAAACACGGGAGAATGTGTGAATTGAAAACACAATGCACAAAAATTAAATATACCAAATCTAGATTATAAGCACCCTTCATATAGTAAAAAATGTGAGAGCTACAGAAATGTATACAAAACATTACAAAGAAGATACAATTACCCTAAAATATTTGGACAAAAGTTATAGCAATTCAAGCAGCAATAAATTATATACCACAATATACAGAGTTTTATACCACATAAAACAGAACTTAACTGGATTGTAGAACAAATGAAACCAGATATAGGATGCCTCTCAGAAACGCGTGTAACAAAAGATTTGTTAGAGAGTGAAAAAAGTATTAATGGATACAAATATTTCTGTGCTTATGCGGATAACCAACATACAGGTGGTAGTATGATATACATAAAATCCCATATAAAAACAAAAGAAGTAAAAAATATAGTAATTGATTCAAACTTATGGTTTGTTGCTGCAGAAGTACACCTAGCAGACAAAAAACTCATTATTGCCTGTTTATATCATTCTCCTAACTCAAGTGATACTCAATTTATTGAGGCTATAGAGGACATTCTGCCGGATATACTGACAAGAGATGCACAAATTATTTTGATAGGCGATTTCAACATAAACATTGCTATCGACAATTACTACTCAAACAAGTTAAAAAGAACAATAAAAGAACTTGGAGTATACCAAAAAATGGATAAATATACGAGAGTAACTGCAGACAGCTCTACAATGATTGACTTGATAATAACAAACTTAAAGGAAATCATATTCAAGACACATGTAACACCTAAGTTAACAGACCACTTCATGATAACAATAGATATACCAAATAGACCAAAATATGAAACTACAGAAAAAATAATACGTGATTTTAAGAGATTTGATAACCTCGAATATCAATTAAATTTAATGGATAAAATCTGGTATCTAGATCTGCCTTTAGAGGAAATATCTCAACAACTGGTGACTAATATAACAAGTATGCTAAACCATCATGCACCACTTAAAAAAGTCACAATTAAACCACAATGGGGGAATAAACAATGGTGGAATGAAGAAATAGGAGAGGAAATAAAAGAACGAGATAGACTTTACAAAAAAGCAATAATAACACACACAGAAGAAGACTGGATGAGTTTCCGACAAAAAAGAAATACTGTAGTATCTATGATAAGGCAACAAAAACAACAATATTACTTACAAAAGATAGACAAAGCAAAAATGATAGCGTGGAGATGTGGAAGACCCAACTAACCAAATAACAAATGATGTGAATAGAGTCCCTAACATAGATATGTTTGATGGAGAGATGGTTATCGAACCCCAAAAAGTAGCAGAGAAGTTTAATAAATACAAACTTCATTTATTCTTGCCAATTACACAATAGTATTTACAATCGTCAAAATAAAATAAGTATACAATAATCGATTAAGTAAGAAATGGATTATTATAATTAAAAGAAGTAAATACAATGTACATTAAAACCTAATATAAAGAACACTTACAAAGAATAAAAATATTAAAGTTTATAGTTAAAATAAAGATTTTAAAAAGTATTGAGCACTAGCATTAGTTATTTTATACATTTAACAATTACAATGTTACATTTTAAAAACAAACATAAAAGACACAAAAAATAAACACATTAAAATTTATAGTTTAGAAACTCTTCATATGAGTAGAAAGCATTGAGAAGTAGCAATTTCTTGACCGCTTTATAAAATTCACTAAAGGGGAGATCTCTTATCTGAGATGGTAATTTGTTGAAAAATTTAATGGCTAGGTAACACGGGCCACTCTGACACCTTTTCAAACGGCAATATCCTGGCACAAGGCTATCCTTACCTCTGGTATTGTGATTGTGTACATCTGTGTGCCTTTTATAGGTGTGAAGGTTTTTCTTTATATATGATAAGTTTTCTAGGATATATATGGATGGAAAGGTAAGTATTTTTAAGTCTATAAAAGCACATCTACAGTCGTCCGCTTAATTCAGTCCCGCCAGAACTCTCAAGGCCCGTCTCTGCAAGCCAAACACACGAATGGCCTCAACTGCATGTCCCCAAGAAATCAAGGCAAATGTCAAGTGCGAATGAATAAGAGCATGATAAGCCTGCCACAAGACATCACCCGATACACAGTTTGCCAGATTTCTTACAACAAAGATATTTGTATTTACTTTTCTACAGAGTTTATCAATATGTATGTCCCATTTAAGTCTAGGGTCCAAATGCACCCCTAGAAACTTTACACCTTTGCCTAGGTCAATCTCGGATAGTTGCCTCATAGCAAAAAACATTGTATTAGTTTTGCCGGTATTTAAAAAGACAAATTAGATGAAAACCATCTTTCGGCTGTTGACAATGCCTCATTTGCTCTGCTCTGTGCCACCTCCTTATCCTCATGCCCGCAATACAGAGTAGTATCGTCAGCAAACAGCATCCAGGAGACCCCAGGATCAGCAATGGGTAGGTCATTTATGTAGATGAGAAAAAGTAAGGGGCCCAACACAGATCTCTGAGGAACCCCAACAGTTACCGGCAGGCTAGTCGATTGCTCTCCCCGAATCTCACTCGCTGCATGCTATTGTCATTAAATTTATACATTTTTAGCTTTTGCAATAATAGATTGTGACAGACACAATCAAAAGCTTTGCTTAGATCACAAAAATTAGCATAGATATATTCAGATCGTTCGAGTGCACCCTGTATGCTCGTGACAAGGTCAAGGACCGCCAGGCCAGTACTTCGGTCCCTCCTGAATCCATACTGGAACTCCGAAAAGATCCCATTGCTCTCAAAAAAGTCAGCAATTCTATTCGCTAAACACCTCTCAAAGACTTTGGAAATTATAGGCAGCAATGAGATAGGCCTATAATTTGAGGAGTCATCAACCTCACCCTTTTTATAAATTGGAGATACAACAGCATCCTTGAGACAATCTGGGAAGACCCTCTCCTGAATGGATTTGTTTATTAGCTTAGTGAGTGGTATAATAAGATCTTTAACTAACTTCACCAAGGGTACACTGATTCCATAACAATCTCTACTAGACTTATTTTTTAATGAGTTAATTATATCTCTAACCTCAATATAAGAAACCTCTTTGAAGAAAAAAGAAGGGTAGTCACTCTGTAGAGATCTGAAATTTTCCAGGGGATCAAGATTATCAGAGATCTGGATATTTTTCTGTGTGTTGTGGGCGACATTAACAAAAAAGTTATTGAATTCATTTGCTGTGATACCACTACAGATTTTATTTTCATTCGCTACTCCACGATGTTCATTTATAACATTCCACATGCACTTTATTGGGTTACTTCAATTTTTTATTCTATTTTCATTATTTTGTTTTTTTAAATTAGAAATGGCTTGTTTATATTTACAGCGGTAATTATTTCGATCTTGTTTAAATTGAGCTACACTGTAAGTCTTGCATAAGTCATTCAAAAAATGCAAGTGATCCCTCATTTGTAATAAACTATTTGTAAAAATAAAGTTAGTACCTTTATGTTTATGGTTTATTTTAATGCTTTTCTCCGGAAAGGAAATTTTTATATTGTTTTGCAAGATATTAATGAAATTGGAGAATTTTGTATTTATATCCACATAGTGGTTGCCAATAAAGCACCAGTCTACCTGTTCTATTTGAGTATAGAAATTAAACTTTCCTTGCTCAGTCATAGGTCGCACTCTTATTACTGAACTGGACCTAATCTTTGATGGCTCAATTCGAAGTTGTATTTCAAAAATCTGTCCCAGATGATCTGACAAATCAGTCTCAAGTAGACTTATTATATAGTCATTAGCATGAATATTAGTGTATATGTTGTCAAGACAGTTTGGACCTCTAGTAGCGTCACTTATCGTTCGTTCGAGTCCAAAAGATAGAATTGTACAGTCAAGAGTCTTAGCCCTAATATCATCCGTTCCAAATTTAACATTAAAATCACCAACAACTATTATTTTAAATCTAAGATCGATATGCTCTAGACACATTCCAAGCCTTTCTAAAAAGGTGTCAAAACAGCCTGATGGTGGCCTATATATTGTTACAATGTATACCTGAAAAAGTTTACTAGAGGCACCACAAAGTTCGATGCATCCTTCCAAACTCAAATCACTTACCTTACACAAGGGTTCAAATTCAAAGATGTCATTTTTGAATATTGCTACTCCTCCGCCCCTACTTTGTGTTCTACAATAAGAACTTAAATAATTAAGATTATTAAAGGATATTATTGGAATTTCTTCTTGAGACAACCAGTGTTCACTAATACACAGTACATTTAACACTTTGTCAATCAAACATGCTTCCAACTCCAGTATTTTGTTTCTTGCAGACTGAGTATTGATATGCATCAGTTTTAAAGTCTTCATTGTTGGCAGGCGTTGAATGTTCCGAAAATGGTTAATTATTGTTCCAGTAGGCCAGAGTGTTGTTGCCATGATAGCTGACTTTTTATTCATGGGAACTGCTAATTTGAAGGAACTCTGGTACTTATCCTTTTTTGTCCATAATTTATCACAAGTGCATCCCTCTTCCAGATTGTGCTTTTTAAGGAAGTTAAGCACATGTACTGGTTCTGTTTCTTTATCAAGCCCTGAAATAAAGACCCAGGAAACTTTTGACAGTGTTACAGAAATAACTAAGAATTTGCAGTGCAATGAAAATACTCAACAAGAAGTGTTAACAAAAAATGATGCACCATGCTTACATAATTTTAAACAAATAGAATTTCAAAAACTAAAAAAAGTTTTAAAAGGTCTAAAAAACAAGAAAAGCAGCTTAGATGGTATAAACACAGACATTTTAAAAATTACATTTGAGGCTATAGAAAATCAATTCCTGGAGGTGATCAATAGAAGTATAGAAACTGGCAAATTTCCTAATACCTGGAAAACAACAATTATGCCTATACAAAAGAAAAATAATACGAAACTCTGCCAAGACTATCGACCCATAAATATGATACCATTGTACGAAAAATTGTTGGTGGTTAAAAAACAATTAATAGATTATATAGAAAAAAACAAATTATTAACAATTTACCAAGCTGGTTTTAGAAAAAACAACTCCTGCGAGACAGCACAACAAAATGTAATAGCAAGTTGGAAGACATCACTGAAAGAGCATTATATTATTGGGGCCGTCTTCCTAGATTTTAGGAGAGCTTTCAAGACTATAAATCGACCATTAATGATTAAAAAGTTACAAAAGTTAGGATTAACTAGAAAAGCATTAGAATAAATAAAAAGCTACCTACAAGGCAGGACACAAAAAACGACATTCAACAACAAGGAATCATCTTGTAGGGAAACTACTACATGGGACCAGATTTATTTATACTTTTCATCAACGACCTTGTAAAGTGGATACAAGAATGTAATATCCAGTTATTTGCAGACGATACACTGCTGTACTTTGCTGCAAAAAATGTAAATGAAATTGTTAACACAATCAACAAAGAGTTAAACAACATTTTAAGATGGCTAGAGATTAATGATTTAAAGCTAAATACTGAAAAAACTAAATTTATGATAGTAAAAAATAAATTCTCACAACAAAATGTTTTACTACATGATAGGATTTGGATAAATGGAGAAAAAATAGACCAGGTGACTGAAATGAAGTATTTGGGAGTCATAATTGATGGAAATCTTAGTTTTTCAAATCATGCTTCCTATGTGTCGGGAAAAGTATCTAAAAAAGTGTATGCACTTTGCCATTAAGTGTTTGGGCAAAGACATTACTATATAAGACAATAATACAACCACATTTTTATTATTGCCCAACGATGCTATTTAATCTGAATAATACGGAAATTGGTCAACTGCAAAAAAGACAGAATCAAGCACTTCGTGCTATATTAAATTGTAATAAGCGAACTCACATTAAATATATGTTGGACTTGGTGGGAATACTGAGTGTGAGACAAGCGGTATATTTACAAACACTTATTTTTATTTTTAAAATCCAACAAGGCTCTGTGCCTGAAAACCTACAGCAGTACTGTGTACCTGTCCAGAGTATCCACAACAGAAATACAAGAAATGCTAGAAACTTTTACATAAGACCCATAACTCGAACATTTGATCAGAAGAATATATATATATATGTATAACGAACTACCAAATACTGTTAAAGACTGTCAAAGACTGGTTGAATTCAAGAAAAAATGTGAAATGCTTATCAGGGAGTCTGTGCCAATCTAACTGTGATTCAACAAGAGACTGAATGTGAAGAAGAACTTAATATTATAATATTACTCAAAACTGATGTACTTATACTATAATTTTTTGTTTTGCTAGCTTAAAGCTAATAAATAAAGATTATTATTATTATTATCTATTGAAATCTCTTATAGTAACAAAAAAAAATGAAAAACAGAGAATACAGTACATACAGTAATAATATACACTTGGAGTCGTACTTATGTAATTAAATCAGAATTCGTTTGCTTTGGGAGATATTGCTGTCCTACTGAATTACAGGAAACTTTTTTCGAAATTGTAATTTTCACTTGTACTTAACTTATTATAATTATTTTTAGTATTTTCATGTCATATGCATTCATTAGATATTAGAACTTATAGGAGCTTTACCCTTTAAATACAACAAACTTTTTTTATTCTATTTTATGCTGAAGGAGGAACTGCAGAATTTGGTAGGACATATTTACTTAGTCATATTTGGGTTTACCAATTTTCTGATTTTATCAATACAGTGCAACTCTATTGTCAGTTTTTCCATTTCCGCTATTATATTGTGTGAAGCTACATACTCACATATAATAATAATTTGTTTATTTTAGCACCTGGCCAATAAATATAAAATACAAATGTAAGTATAAACAATAACAAAGTCCATCCATTGAATAATGCCCAAAAAAAGTGTAAATAACAATATTAAATATTAAAGTCAAATAAAAAATGTCAAATGTAAAAATAAAAGTTAAAATAAAGATACATTGATCTAATACAATAAAAAGTATTTAAAACAAACAATATAAAAATTTCAAAACAAACAACAAAGATATGTAAAAATACAAAATAAAATTAAGCTAACATAAAGACGTCAAAAGTTTAAAAAAATTTATACATATACAAACCTATAAAAATACATAAGTATAATAAAAGCATTTATTGATTTATAAATAAAGAGACCAATAATAATCTATTTTTTGAGTGACCAATTTAAAATAATCAAATGTCAAACATTTTTTTGAATTTTTTCAATGCTATTGATATAAAGGCCATAACCACACAATTAAAGCATATTGAACCTCACCGGGAGCGATAAAGAGTTGTTATAGAAAAACATTAATAAGTGGAGCAAATCAGAATAAAATCTAGCACTTGAAGTGCCATACATGTGATTTAAGTGTAGTGTTCACTAAAAGTAATTTTAGTATTTATTTATTTAGAATAGAATAGAATTTATTCATGATAAAAAATCTTACAAAAACATTTTCATATGTCAATTAAAAAGTCACAATGAGATAAAATAATGATAAATAAAACAATTAGGTATTGTAAAATGTACTCAATATCACTTACAGTAATATATCACATATATGTACAGCCAATACAAGCACTTAAGATTATCACTTAAAATTACAGTTAGGCAGGCTTATTATATATTTCTTCCAAAGAATAGAAAGCATTCTGGGCAAAGAAAGATTCTAAAAGTGCCTTCTTGTCAGTCTGGTATATAGTCAGCAGATTATTTCTGTATCTGGTGGCATGTGCACGTTGGTCTGCATGAGCAATATAGTGCTGTGAGTGATATAATACACTCTACGGCATAAAGACCCCTGTCTTTATGCCGCAGCAGGCCTACAGTCGTCATGATAGCTTACTCCACCCACCACTCGCATGGCTCTTCATTGGATGCTAAACAGGCATTGTCAAGCTGTAGGGTGACCCCATGCAAGAATAGGGTAAGATAATATTGAATGAAAAAAAGCGACCAGAAAGCAATGGTCTCTTTAAATAGCTTAAATTTTAGACTTCTAATCTCCAGAGGTATCGGCAGGTAACTGCATAGTAGTCTGTACTATTTTGATACGTTCACACTCTGGGGTTTGGTACCGAGATCCTCCCTTGCCCTGGTTCTAAGGTCATGAATCTCGCCACTGGTCAGGTACTTGGATTTATTATGATAGATATATAAGATATATATATATATATATATATATATATATATATATATATATATATATATATATATATATATATATATATATATATATATATATATATATATATATATATATATATATATATATATATATATATATATATATATATATATATATATATATATATATATATATATATATATATATATATATATATATATATATATATATATATATATATATATATATATATATATATATATATATATATATATATATATATATATATATATATATATATATATATATATATATATATATATATATATATATATATATATATATATATATATATATATATATATATATATATACATATAAATATATATATATATATATATATATATATATATATATATATACATATACATATAAATATATATATATATATATATATTTAGATATGTATATATATACATATATATATATACATATATATATGTCGTTTGACTAAAATGGATCATTGTGTCTGCTGTGATGCAGAACATGTTCCAAACAAGGATCATTTTCTTGTTATGACGTTGGTATATATATATATATATATATATATATATATATATATATATATATATATATATATAATATATATATATATATATATATATATATATATATATATATATATATATATATATATATATATATATATATATATATATATATATATATATATATATATATATATATATATATATATATATATATATATATATATATATATATATATATATATATATATATATATATATATATATATATATATATATATATATATATATATATATATATATATATATATATATATATATATATATATATATATATATATATATATATATATATATATATATATATATATATATATATATATATATATATATATATATATATATATATATATATATATATATATATATATATATATATACAGAGAAATGTCAAAACACTCAAGCAAAGGCATTCCGACAGCCCTCCTTCTATTCTAGATCAGCAAGAATGCATAGCCTGGCATTAAAGTGAAAACACTTGGTGCTACCCTGCAGAGTGACCCTAGGCAATTGCTGCATAAGACAGGTGTGAGTGACACATGGCAAAATAAGCAGTTCTAAGCACCTCAGCCGAGAGAACCCACGCAAGACTAAGAAGGAAAAAAAAATGTGGCTACTAAGTTTCCCTGCAACAGCATCCATATACTGGCCCCATTTCAATTCAGATTCCAAATAAACTCAAAGGAATTTAACATTTCCAAGAAATTTAAGAATTTAAAATCATATAGTTGGTTTTATCGTTGTTTAATATTAGACCATTGCTTTGAAACTATCACTTCAGTTCCAACTGCACCGTGGAAGTCCTGTCAACCGCCCTCTCAAAGCTGTCATTAAAAACTGAGGCAGATGTATCATTGGCAAACAAAACATAACGCCCCACGTGACTTTCTAGAGGAAGATTATTTATAAAAATTAAAAAAAAGTAAGGGCCCCAGTATACGCCCGTACTTAATGCCTCCTTTGCCGATGTCACGTCACCACTGGTTACCACTTGAGTACAGTTACTTAAAAACAACCGAAGATCTTTAACTTTAATTATTGATATCAACTCATTCCCTTCAATATTTCTGATAAACCTAATAAAATTGCATTTCTTCATGTTAAATATTTAAAAAACAATTGAATTTGTTGATGTTAAAAATTCAATTTAACTGAGACCAATGTACAAAAAAATAGTTACAAAAACAATACCTTTTCGAATATGTTTCGTAAGAACATGAAGCAACTTCGGTTTCCATTCTTTTTATTTAGTATATTGTTAATACTCGGTGCACTGTAATTTATGAAGTAGTGGATTACAATAAAAAAAAAAACGAAAAATATTAGCTAGTTGAAAAAACAACACATCCAACACTCCAACAGTGGATCCAAAACACGTGATTTGTGCCCACCACAGCTGATTTTGACAAATCTGAGAAATTTCCACGATTCGATAAACCGCCCAATCCATGTCGACGTTGTGACAGTTGTTTTCCTTGTATACCGGAATTTTTATTATTTATTAAGGCTTTAAATTTTAATGATGGTTTTATTATTTATTATGGCTTTAATGCCTTTTGCTTTATTGACGAACCTTACTAACATAACGGATCCAACTAACAGTCTAGGATTTGTTAAAAAAAGAAATCCATTTTTTGATATAGATTTACCTGAAAAGAAAATCCTAATCGTGGCAAACCCAAAACGCAATCTGATTTTTAAAACACAAACTACACAATTATAAATTTGTTTAAAAAAACTAAAAAAAGTCACCGCTCGAATCGTGATTTGAACATAAATTCTTTGCAGTGAAAATGAACTAGCCCATCATTGCGCCACGTGCTCACTTGGCTTCAAACAGAGGATCTAACAAACCCTATTTTTACTCCGTCTAAATAAACCTAAAAATCGTAAAACACACAGGAATCACGGCACAGGATAGTACTAGTTTTTTTTTTACGAGGGGTAAAAAAACTTCAAAAGTTTGTCTGGTCGGAAAAGATCTTATGTGACCAGAGGTATGTCGGATTCGTCTCGGGTGCAAGGACGCCTACCGACCAAAAAAATTCCCCTCCGGTAGATAAGTATGTAGCCCAAGGCCTTTTACAACCGCTTTCGCATTACTTCAAAAGGAGTGGGTTGACGTTTATACAGGTAAGTTTTGGTTTGCTTCCCGTCTTTTAGTCTCCAAAATATTTCTGAACATAAGACAGACTGCTGTCCAGTTAGAGCTTGACGCCAGCATTGAAGAAATCAGGTTGTGTGATGGGCGTCTTCTATTTGTCCACAATAGGTGCAGTTTGCATTATCTGCCAGGCCAAATTTATGTAGGTATTCCCTAAAGCACCCGTGACCAGATAGGGCTTGTGTAGTGTAGAAGTCCGTTTCTCCGTGACCTCTTTCGGTCCATATCTTGACATCTCTTATAAGACGTTTAGTCCATAGTCCCTTGTTAGTTGAGTCCCATCGTTCCTGCCAGATGGAGTATAGATTTTCTCTAGCCACAGTTTCTGTCACGCCGGCATGTCTCTCGGTCCTTTTCTTGGCACTTAGTTTGATGGGCGGAATTCCTGCAAGTACCGAGGCCGCCTCCGCTGATATAGTACGATATGCCCTGCATACCCTTATTGCCACCTTACGACTGGCAGCTTCAAGCTTCTGAAGGGTTTTCTTAATATCCAGAGCCTCTATCCAAACCGGAGCGGCATACAGGAGCGTACTGTGTGCTACTGCACTTAACACACGCCTTTTGGAATATCTAGAACCTCCAACGTTTGGCATGAGCCTGGATAAGGCAGCGACCATCCTTCCGGTCTTTTCCGTGGATTTACGGAAATGTTCAGAAAATGTCATTTTACTGTCCAGCCAGACTCCAAGATATTTAACGGCGGCCTTTGGAGTAATCAGACTTCGCTCTACGTTGAAGCTTATTGGACGTATCCTTCTTTTGGTGATTAAGAGGAGCGCTTCGGTTTTTTCAGATTCTAGCAGCAGTCCATTCACGCGTATCCAGAAGGAAATTTCTTCAATAGCTCTATAGTTTAATGTGGACGTATGCGTTTGCTTGTGGACAAGTTCGCTCGTCTGTCTGTACATCAAAAAGAAAAATCGTTGCAGGTTGTCAATTGTGTACGTATTTTCACATATTTGGCCGCATGCTGAAAGAGGCAGCGTGGCTAAATATCCTATTTATTATATAAATACATAGCACATGGTCATTACATGAAAGTTTATGACTAAATTGAAGATTTTCTGGGCATAAAATAAATTTGGTTTTAGGTCGTAATAGTTAATTAGTGATTAATTTAATAAACGGTGCGAAGGATAGATGGACTAATTTGGATGCGAAAAATAACAATTTCTACTCGAACTTCTAGCAATAAGTGTACTTTGGTAAATGTATCTAAAAATAAAACCAATCTAAATTTTTTTTTTTAATTTTCATTTAGTAGCTAACGTATAATATATAAAACACATACTGCATTTATTAAATACTATATTTAATAAATAGAACGTTGTTGCTAAATTTAAAAATTTAATAAATATTTTTTTTCGTTTGACCAAATGGGGTGACTTTTTATAAAAATAAATGGGGTGTTTCTTATGCTGTTCGTGGTTTTTGAGAGCTCAAATTGCTGCTTTTCTATGCATATGCTTCTATGTCTAGGGTCTCTCCTTATAATTAGCTTAATTGAAGACAAATTTATTGAATATAAAAGCGATAGAGTTTAGTACGTTGTTTTAAATAATAAATAAGTAATTATACAAATTATATATATATATATATATATATATATATATATATATATATATATATATATAGATATATACAGTTTTGCTGCAAAACTGTTCTTTTCAGAACGACAGTAGTGAACGGATGTACACCCGGAATGAAAACACATTATATATATATATATATATATATATATATATATATATATATATATATATATATATATATCCCAGACGTATTCTTCTATTGACTTCCAGTTCTTGGTTAAT
Source organism: Kuschelorhynchus macadamiae (assembly GCA_030620095.1). NCBI lineage: Eukaryota > Metazoa > Arthropoda > Insecta > Coleoptera > Curculionidae > Kuschelorhynchus > Kuschelorhynchus macadamiae. The sequence continues at coordinate 25,161 of JAUTXW010000228.1, forward strand.
TTTTCCGATTGTGACTTCTTGCCCCAGATATACGTATGAATCTACCTTTTCCACTTCTTGTCCTTGTAGGGATATTGTATTATTAATTGTTTGCACGTTCGTCATAAATTTTGTTTTTGAGGTGTTCATTTCTAAACCGACATATTGTGCCCCTTGTTGTAACTCCTGGAGCATTTCTTTCAATTCCGTTTCATCTTCGGCAAAAAGGGCGATATCGTCGGCAAATCTGAGGTTGTTGAGTCTTTCTCCAGATATGTTAAGTCCCCTGTTTTCCCAGTGCAGATTCTTGAAGACGTCCTGCAATACCAAGGTAAATAGTTTGGGTGAGATTATGTCGCCTTGTCTAACTCCTCTATTTATTTTCACCTCATTGGTATCTTCGTGAAGCCTTATCTTCAATTTGGATCGGTCGTTGACTTCGTGTAGTATGTTGATATATCTGTGATCTATTCTTGCGTTTTTCATAGCTCTTTCAATTGCCCAGAATTCTACTGTATCGAAAGCTTTTCGAAAGTCGACAAAAGCCATCCAGACTGTGATATTGTATTCTGTCGCCTTTTCTATGAGTATTCTGACTGTGTGAAGATGTTCAATTGTGCTATAGTTCTTCTGAAAGCCCGCTTGTTCTTTAGGTTGGTAGGTTTCGAACTTCATGTCAAGTCGATTAGTTATTATTCTCAAGAATAGTTTGTATATTTGAGATAAAAGACTTATTGGTCTATAATTCTCTAAATTGCTAGGATGTCCTTTCTTGTATATTAGTACAACTATAGCGGTCTCCCAATCGGTCGGTATCGTTCCTTGGATGAGGCATTTATTAAAGAGTTTTTTGAGTTCTTTCATAAGCGGCGGTCCTCCCTCCTTCAGCATTTCCGGTAGGATGTCGTCTTGTCCTGCGGCTTTTCCGTTTTTTATTTGTTTCATGGCTTTTTCAATTTCCTCGATTTCGATGTCTGGCAGCTCTTCTGAGCCAATGTTAAGTATTCTTCGCTTATCTTCCTTTGATAATCTCAAGGTTTCTTCGTCAGTTTTTGATTCATACAGATCCGTATAAAAGTTTTCCATGACATTCAGTATTTGTTGTCTATCTTCTGCCATGTTGCCATCTTTGTCTATCAGCTTGTTGATCTCTTTTTTGTGTGCATTCTCCTTCTTAAATATTTTTTCGAGTTCCTACTCTCTCTAAACCCTTCAGGAATCCCTCCTAATGAGTTAACTTTAAAAGTGGGGGCAACAGTGATGCTTATTCGAAATAAAAACCACCAAAATTGTGTAATGGAACTCGGCTACGGGTTAAAACAGTACAAAACAATGTAATAGAGTCTACTATTAATTCTGGCCATGGTCTGGGAGAAACAACGTATCCCTTTAATTCCGTCAGATTATTCATTTCAGTTTAAACGTGTACTGTCTCCCTTAAAGCTTTGTTCCGCCATGACAATTAACGAAGCTCAAGGGCAATCCTTAAGTAGAGCTGGAATAGACTTGCGCTACGATTGTTTTTCCCATGGTCAACTCTATGTCGCATGTTCTAGAGTCAGTTCGCTTAGTAGCTTGGCTATTTTCCAGCCAGAGAATGCAATAACAAACGTGGTTTATATAGAGCTACTCAAAGGATGCGATTTAAAGTAACGCTTTACATCCCTTTCATTATAGCCATATACGCGAACGAAGTCGCGGGTGCCGCTAGTATATATATATATATATATATATATATATATATATATATATATATATATATATATATATATATATATATATATATATATATATATATATATATATATATATATATATATATATATATATATATATATATATATATATATATATATATATATATATATATATATATATATATATATATATATATATATATATATATATATATATATATATATATATATATATATATATATATATATATATATATATATATATATATATATATATATATATACAAGAAAGGAGATCCTAGCAATTTAGAGAATTATAGACCAATAAGTCTTTAGAATCTAAGAATAATAACTAATCGACTTGACATGAAGTTCGAAACCTACCAACCTAAAGAACAAGCGGGCTTTCAGAAGAACTATAGCACAATTGAACATCTTCACATAGTCAGAATACTCATAGAAAAGGCGACAGAATACAATATCACAGTCTGGATGGCTTTTGTCGACTTTCGAAAAGCTTTCGATACAGTAGAATTCTGGGCAATTGAAAGAGCTATGAAAAACGCAAGAATAGATCACAGATATATCAACATACTACACGAAGTCAACGACCGATCCAAATTGAAGATAAGGCTTCACGAAGATACCAATGAGGTGAAAATAAATAGAGGAGTTAGACAAGGCGACATAATCTCACCCAAACTATTTACCTTGGTATTGGAGGACGTCTTCAAGAATCTGCACTGGGCAAACAGGGGACTTAACATATCTGGAGAAAGACTCAACAACCTCAGATTTGCCGACGATATCGCCCTTTTTGCCGAAGATGAAACGGAATTGAAAGAAATGCTCCAGGAGTTACAACAAGGGGCACAATATGTCGGTTTAGAAATGAACACCTCAAAAACAAAATTTATGACGAATGTGCAAACAATTAATAATACAATATCCCTACAAGGACAAGAAGTGGAAAAGGTAGATTCATACGTATGTCTGGGGCAAGAAGTCACAATCGGAAAAATTAACCAAGAACTGGAAGTCAATAGAAGAATACGTCTGGGATGGGCGGCTTTTGGCAGACTAAAACACATCATTCAGTCAAGACTACCTTTAAAACTGAAGTGCAGAGTCTATAATGAATGTATCCTTCCAACAACGACATACGGCTGCGAGACATGGGTTCTTACCAAGAAAATTCTCAACAAACTACAAGTTCACCAGAGAGCAATCGAAAGAAAAATGTTAGATACATCCCTTAAAGACCGTAAAACGGATGAGTGGATAAGAAGCAGGACCAAAGTCCAGGACATAACAAAACGAATCTGCTCTCTAAAATGGAACTGGGCAGGACATGTGGCCAGAAACAACACTAACTGGAGCGGAAAAGTTACCAGATGGAGACCTTGGGGAGAAAAAAGAAGCACTGGCAGACCCCAACAACGCTGGTACGATGACATTAAGAGAACAGGAGGTCTCAACTGGTATCAAGTTGCTCAGAACCGAGAAAACTGGAGAAACATGAGAGAGGCCTATATCCAAAGGATAGAAAACGGCTAGAAAGAAAGAAGAAAGAAGGAACTCGAAAGGATATTAACCGCATTTTCTTGGTCTATAACTACATCTATTGAGTAGTATGCTAATTGTGAATAATAATTAGTGAATTGAAAAAAATAAACAAAACTGCTTATTTTATCAAACCTTAAACCACCACTTTATATAAAACCTTTACGAAAAAATTGTAAAATAACTTCCGTTGACCGCAGAAAACCAACTTGATGTTGGTTTTAATTGATTCATAAAAAAATTATTTTCCTCTTTTTAGTTTTATTTATATTTATATTTTATTTTGGAGCGCTAATCCTAGGTTAAAATGTTGAGCGTACCTAATAACTAAAACAGGTACTCGGGTCTACTGCACTTAAATATTATCGTCGCTTGAATATTCAAACAACGATATTATAATTATAAGAAGTCATCTACCTAGAAAATCAGTAATACAAAATCTTAAAAATTAAACTAATTGATAGAATTAGAATTGAACTTGGTGTCCCGTAAAAACTCCAGAAAATATATGAAATACGATATTTTGTTTCATCCGTCCTTTTCGTTTCCTGACACAACAAATATGTTTTGATAAAATTTATTATTACCTACCAAATTAGCTTGATCAGAAAAAAGTCTGTACCCTCATAGGTCGGAGGATGCAAGTCTTTACTTTTTTGGGTTAATTACAGTTTATGCATCAAATTTCAATGTTTCAATTTATATTAAAGCATTCTTTCTTCGCAGGCAAAAATTCAAGATTATACCCAATTTTTATATTTTTAAAATCTGCTCGCTATTAGATGACTTCAGTATTATCCTAAATACTTCTCGAAAAAAATCATGCAATTTGGCCAAATCTTCCCAGAGAAATCGATATACTCGGTATTTGCTCTTAATTCGCCGCCGCTAATAATATTAGCTATATTTTATATATATATATATATATATATATATATATATATATATATATATATATAATATTTTCTTTAAGACATAGGAAAATTGTTAATTGTATAAGTGGCAGGAATTTATTACATAGTTAATAGAAAATAATAAATATATAAATGCATTAAAAAACGTTTTTTTTAATGGAAACAGCGTGTTAGGTATCAATAAAACGAACCTTGCTTGCTTATTATAAATATGCTGAGCTTGATATCTTTATCTTTAAGAACACCAGAAAAATTTGAGAAAGATACAATCGCTGCACTGCGCTGCCGTAAGAAACAATGCGTTTCTATTGACTCCACTATGTAGAAAACCATTCTCCGTTTGTTACCTTTTATGGCAAGATTTTTGTCAAATTTGTACGCATTTTTTAAAGATAAAGGTACCAAACAAAGCGAGATACGACCCATTTGATGGGCATAATAATACACATGGTGTTCTACTAAAAAATATATGTTGAATTTGCTATATATTTTTAAGATATTACTAATATATAAAAGACTTAGTTGACTGACTCACTCATCACGCTCTAACTCATACCGCTTGAGGTAAAAGGCTGAATTTTGGCATACAGGTTGATTTTAGGGTGTAGAGATTCGATTTTAAAAACTCAAATTCCGAGGTGGTGAAACCACCTCTTAAATACTACAATATTTTTTATTTAAAAAACGATCAGTTTCTCGGAAAAACGCTTGAACACGTATTTTGTAATTTATTTTTTTACATATTTTAAGATTTTTCAAAAATTCATACAGGGTGTTCAAAGGGTTGAAACTACCATAGCATAATATGCTTTATATTTTATTTTCAAGTGCACATATTTTAAATTTTTTTAAAAACCGAGAAAGGGTGACCAAGGAGCTGAAACTACCCCTTTATTATTAATTTTCTTATTTAAAAAACAATTAGTTGTTTGAAAAAACACTTGAACACGTGCTTTTTGTTTTTATAAATTAACACAGAATTTTTGAAAAAACCGGGTCACTGATTAATTTTTGCGATCTTTCTCAAACCGTTTTCCGTAGAAAGCTGAGCTTGAGCAAACAGCTTTATTTTAGAGTGCAGATAAGAACTGAGTTTCGAAGAATCCCTTTTTCGAAATTCAGTTTCCAAGGGTGTGAAACTACTCTTTAAATGTTTATAGTGCACTCGAAAGTTGTCAAAATAAAACCGCTTCTTTGTTTAAAGAACGAGCTACATTAACTCCAAAAAATAACACAGCAGAGGAAATAAATCTAGCTTTATTGGAAAAAAATACTGCTTCACAATTAACATACTACTCAATAGATGTAGTTATAGACCAAGAAAATGCGGTTAATATCCTTTCGAGTTCCTACTCTCTCTAAACCCTTCAGGAATCCCTCCTCATGAGTTAACTTTAAAAGTGGGGGCAACAGTGATGCTTATTCGAAATTAAAAACCACCAAAATTGTGTAATGGAACTCGGCTACGGGTTAAAACAGTACAAAACAATGTAATAGAGTCTACTATTATTTCTGGCCATGGTCTGGGAGAAACAACGTATCCCTTTAATTCCGTCAGACTATTCATTTCAGTTTAAACGTGTACTGTCTCCCTTAAAGCTTTGTTCCGCCATGACAATTAACGAAGCTCAAGGGCAATCCTTAAGTAGAGCTGGAATAGACTTGCGCTACAATTGTTTTTCCCATGGTCAACTCTATGTCGCATGTTCTAGAGTCAGTTCGCTTAGTAGCTTGGCTATTTTCCAGCCAGAGAATGCAACAAGAAACGTGGTTTATATAGAGCTACTCAAAGGATGCGATATATATATATATATATATATATATATATATATATATATATATATATATATATATATATATAATGTGTTTTCATTCCGGGTGTACATCCGTTCACTACTGTCGTTCTGAAAAGAACAGTTTTGCAGCAAAACTGTATATATCTATATATATATATATATATATATATATATATATATATATATATATATATATATATATATTATATAATTTGTATAATTACTTATTTATTATTTAAAACAACGATTTAAGTAACGCTTTACATCCCTTTCATTATATCATATATAACGAAGTCGCGGGTGCCGCTAGTATATATATATATATATATATATATATATATATATATATATATATATATATATATATATATATATATATATATATATATATATATATATATATATATATATATATATATATAATATATATATATATATATATATATATATATATATATATATATATATATATATATATATATATATACTAGCGGAACCCGCGACTTCGTTCGCGTATATGACTATAATGAAAGGGATACATATATATATATATATATATATATATATATATATATATATATATATATATATATATATATATATATATATATATATATATATATATATATATATATATATATATATATATATATATATATATATGTATATATATACTAGAGGCACCCGAGACTTCGTTCGCGTATATGACTGCGAACTGACTCTAGAACATGCGACATAGAGTTGACCATGGGAAAAACAATCGTAGCGCAAGTCTATTCCAGCTCTACTTAAGGATTGCCCTTGAGCTTCGTTAATTGTCATGGCGGAACAAAGCTTTAAGGGAGACAGTACACGTTTAAACTGAAATGAATAGTCTGACGGAATTAAAGGGATACGTTGTTTCTCCCAGACCATGGCCAGAAATAATAGTAGACTCTATTACATTGTTTTGTACTGTTTTAACCCGTAGCCGAGTTCCATTACACAATTTTGGTGGTTTTTAATTTCGAATAAGCATCACTGGTGCCCCCATTTTTAAAGTTAACTCATGAGGAGGGATTCCTGAAGGGTTTAGAGAGAGTAGGAACTCGAAAGGATATTAACCGCATTTTCTTGGTCTATAACTACATCTATTGAGTAGTATGTTAATTGTGAAGCAGTATTTTTTTCCAATAAAGCTAGATTTATTTCCTCTGCTGTGTTATTTTTTGGAGTTAATGTAGCTCGTTCTTTAAACAAAGAAGCGGTTTTATTTTGACAACTTTCGAGTGCACTATAAACATTTAAAGAGTAGTTTCACACCCTTGGAAACTGAATTTCGAAAAAGGGATTCTTCGAAACTCAGTTCTTATCTGCACTCTAAAATAAAGCTGTTTGCTCAAGCTCAGCTTTCTACGGAAAACGGTTTGAGAAAGATCGCAAAAATTAATCAGTGACCCGGTTTTTTCAAAAATTCTGTGTTAATTTATAAAAACAAAAAGCACGTGTTCAAGTGTTTTTCCGAACAACTAATTGTTTTTTAAATAAGAAAATTAATAATAAAGGGGTAGTTTCAGCTCCTTGGACACCCTTTCTCGGTTTTTAAAAAAATTTAAAATATGTGCACTTGAAAATAAAATATAAAGCATATTATGCTATATATACCCTTTGAACACCCTGTATGAATTTTTGAAAAATCTTAAAATATGTAAAAAAATAAATTACAAAATACGTGTTCAAGCGTTTTTCCGAGAAACTGATCGTTTTTTAAATAAAAAATATTGTAGTATTTAAGAGGTGGTTTCACCACCTCGGAATTTGAGTTTTTAAAATCGAATCTCTACACCCTAAAATCAACCTGTATGCCAAAATTCAGCCTTTTACCTCAAGCGGTATGAGTTAGAGCGTGATGAGTGAGTCAGTCAACTAAGTCTTTTATATATTAGTAATATCTTAAAAATATATAGCAAATCCAACATATATTTTTTAGTAGAACACCATGTGTATTATTATGCCCATCAAATGGGTCGTATCTCGCTTTGTTTGGTACCTTTATCTTTAAAAAATGCGTACAAATTTGACAAAAATCTTGCCATAAAAGGTAACAAACGGAGAATGGTTTCTACATAGTGGAGTCAATAGAAACGCATTGCTTCTTACGGCAGCGCAGTGCAGCGATTGTATCTTTCTCAAATTTTTCTGGTGTTTTTAAAGATAAAGATATCAAGCTCAGCATATTTTTAATAAGCAAGCAAGGTTCGTTTTATGGATACCTAACACGCTGTTTCCATTAAAAAAAAACGTTTTTTAATGCATTTATATATTTATTATTTTCTATTAACTATGTAATAAATTCCTGCCACTTATACAATTAACAATTTTCCTATGTCTTAAAATATAGCTAATATTATTAGCGGCGGCGAATTAAGAGCAAAGACCCAGTATATCGATTTCTCTGGGAAGATTTGGCCAAATTGCATGATTTTTTTCGAGAAGTATTTAGGATAATACTGAAGTCATCTAATAGCGAGCAGATTTTAAAAATATAAAAATTGGGTATAATCTTGAATTTTTGCCTGCGAAGAAAGAATGCTTTAATATAAATTGAAACATTGAAATTTGATGCATAAACTGTAATTAACCCAAAAAAGTAAAGACTTGCATCCTCCGACCTATGAGGGTACAGACTTTTTTCTGATCAAGCTAATTTGGTAGGTAATAATAAATTTTATCAAAACATATTTGTTGTGTCAGGAAACGAAAAGGACGGATGAAACAAAATATCGTATTTCATATATTTTCTGGAGTTTTTACGGGACACCAAGTTCAATTCTAATTCTATCAATTAGTTTAATTTTTAAGATTTTGTATTACTGATTTTCTAGGTAGATGACTTCTTATAATTATAATATCGTTGTTTGAATATTCAAGCGACGATAATATTTAAGTGCAGTAGACCCGAGTACCTGTTTTAGTTATTAGGTACGCTCAACATTTTAATCTAGGATTAGCGCTCCAAAATAAAATATAAATATAAATATAAATATAAAAAGAGGAAAATAATTTTTTTTATGAATCAATTAAAACCAACATCAAGTTGGTTTTCTGCGGTCAACGGAAGTTATTTTACAATTTTTTCGTAAAGGTTTTATATAAAGTGGTGGTTTAAGGTTTGATAAAATAAGCAGTTTTGTTTATTTTTTTAGTAAATTGATAACACTTGTGAGATGTTTTCTTTAGTAAAAATAGGTTACTATTTTTATTATATTATTTTTATTATACTTTATAACATACTATCTTATTTTATATCCAACAAATAAATATCTTCCTGCTGATTATAACTATACCAGGTTTTATACCTTTATCTTTAAAGACACACGAGAAATTTGAGAACCCTGCCATAAAAAGGAATGTAGTCCCATTTATTCACTATGTAGAACATTCTCTGGCGACTTTAAAGATCACGGTATCCTTGCATATTTGTAATTAGCGACATGCGACCCATTTGATACAATATACAGGGTTTTTATATTTTAGAAACCAAAGTTCAGAAAAATTAAACACTCTATTTCTCTTCTACACTGAAAACATTTTACAATTTTAAGAAGAGAGAAATTTTTGTATATAAATTTTTTGAATGTATATATCTATAAAAATAGGAATGTTAATTAGGGGTTGCCTTTATAACTAAAGACTTTGTACAATAAACATACATATAAATGTTTTTATGAAATTAAAAAAAATCTGTTTTTTTTCTGTATCTAAAAATAACCATTTGTGTAGCCTATATTTCAAAAAAGTATCTAACAAAACAACGTAAAACACATACCGAAAAACAATTGACGTAAACGTATGATGTACTTTTTATCGTGTCCCACGCTTCAGTAGAAATAAGACCGTTGCGGTTGCAATTATTTTCCTTTAAAAAATTTCTGTAATTCCTTGCAGCACTGTAGATCTCATTTTTACGCAGACGACACTCAGCTACATTTTTCGTTTGAGGCGCACCGAATTAAAGAGGCGCAAAATCTAGTAAACTCAGACCTGAGCCAGTTTTACAGGACAGCATCAGAGCACTTATTCAGAGACTGTATTGATGTCATGTAAATGATTGGTAAAACGATAACTGTGTTATTATTATTATTTATTTTGACTTGCTGTCTCACAGTATTCCTGTGATTGTATTTTATATTGACGGGTTATACCAAGTCAGTACAAAAATAAAAATAAAAAAAGGAAATGAAAAAAAAAACAATTATTGTGTATTAAGAAATGATCTAAATATTCTACATGTTTTCAAAATGACTGGTTTCTGGATGTTCCTGTGAATGTCTGTATTAAGTCCTAATTGAGCGAAATGCGGTGTAAACGTTGTTGGGGTGAGACCTGTTACTGATATGACGAGAGGAATAATGATGACTCTTTCCTGTTTCCCCAGCCTTTTTACTTCCATTGCCAAGTCGGTGGATTTGGCAATCTTCTCACTGTATTTCGCTTGGATGTTCTCGTCGTTGGGGACAGCCATGTCAATTAAATAAGTGATTTTTCTTTTTTTTTTATTGAAAGGTGATATGGGGTCTATTTGCGGGGATTGTTTTATCTGTGTGGATGTCAATGTCCCAGTAGAGCTGGTAGACTTCGTTTTCAAGTATAGATGTTGGTGTATAATGGTAGTAAGGGTCTGTTAGTTTGTATGTTGTGGCTAATGCTTGATGAACGACCTTCGCTGCTGAGTTGTGTCTCGCGGTGTATTCAGTTCCGGCCACTATTTTACATCCACTCGTTATTTAGATCGATCGTTTCTCTCTGCTGGTGACAACTCCTACACCTCTCGTCTTCAATGGTTGTGTCCTTGATGATGTGCTTTCGGTAATTTCTGGTTGCTATGACTTTGTCCTGGATGGCAAGCAGGAAGCCTTCTGTTTCGGAAAACCACGTATATGAAAGCTTTTTATGTATATGGTCTTGCTTTATGTGATATCTGTGTCTTCCGTGAATTGTTTTTTCAGACCAGGTGTTCATCTTTTCTAGTCGTGATTGGATGTGACTGTGTGCGTCTGCTGCGTGGCTCGTTTGAAACAGGTCGAGCGGTGTATAATTTTTGTCTGCCTTCACTATTGCCTTGTGGAGGTTAGTTTGTTTGTTGTGGAAGAATTTTCTGAATCCGTAAATTTGTTTTTTTTTAGCGATTGTATATCTATAATTCCCCTTCCTCCTTCTTTTCTCCCGATAGTGAGTGTTTCCTTGCATGCGTTGGGATGTAACTTCCTGTGTTTAGTGAATTCAGAGCGTATGAGAATGTGAATGTTTTCTATGTCTGTGTGTGACTATTTAATGATACCAAACGAATACGTAAGAATGGGTATGGCGAAGGTGTTAATAGCTTTCATTAGATTTTTGGAATTCAGTTTTGTTTTTAGTAGCTTTGTAAGCTTGGTTTTAAATTCCGTCTTGAGCTCTGATTTGATATGAGTGTGGTTAATTTTGATGCCTTGATGGAAGCCTAGGTACGTTTCTTCTTTGAGCATGTTATCTATAGTTTCATTTTTGATTGTTTCCTCCGTAGGGTGGTCTTTCCACTGTCCCTTGTTGATATGAAGTAGCTTGCACTTACTTATACCAAATTCCATGTTGATGTCCAGGGTAAACGTTTCTGTGATTTTAAGGAGTTCCTTTAGCTGGGCCTTTGTGCTTGCATATAATTTTATGTCATCCATGAACAAGAGATGGTTTATGTTGTGTAGGTTATTTTTTTGATGTTTAATTTGGAATCCGAAGTTTGTGTTATTCAGTGTGTTTGAGAGTGGATTGAGACAGTGGCAGAACCACAAAGCGCTGAGTGAATCTCCCTGGAACATACCTCGTCTGATGTAGATCTCTTCTGTTTCGATGTGCGCTTTTTGTGTTCTCAGGTTGATTTTAGTTTTCCACGTACTCATGATTTGCATAAGAAATTGCTTGATGTTTTTATTGACTTTATATAATTCTAGTACTCTGGTTAGCCAACCGTGGAGTATCGAATCAAAGGCTTTTTTATAATCTAAGTAACCAGTATGAAGGTTTCTATAATTTTTTCTAGTTTGTTCCATGATGACGCTGTCTATAATGAGCTGCTCCTTGCATCCTCGGCTGTTTTTCCTGCACCCTTTTTGTTCTTCCGTTAGAATGTTTTTCCTGGTAATTGTTGCTGCTATATAGGGTTGGAAGGAACGTAATAGGTCGGTAATTTGACGGGTCCTTATTGTCTGAATTTTTGGATTTAAGGTATGTTATCCCTTGGGTGAGAAAACTGGGGAGTGTGCTAGGTTTTAAAATAATTTCATTAATTTGGCGAGTGAGAGCTTCATGTATGGAGGTAAACTGTTTGTACCAGAAGTTATGAATGTTATCTATTCCAGGATGTCTCCAGTTATGCGTGTATTTGATTGTTTCTGCAACTTCTTGTGTTGTCATTGCAAAGTCCTCTTGTTCCTCTAAGCACTTGTGTCTGTCTTCTTTCGCTTTAATCCATGAAGCGTTATTATTGTGTAGTTTCGGTTCTGACCAAATACTTTTCCAGTATTCTGTGATCTCTTGTTTGGTCGTTGGTTCTATTACTCGTGCCTCCTCATTGCTCATGATTTTTTGGTAGAACTGTTTTTCGCTTCTTCGAAACAGGTTGTTAGCGTCCTTTCTTTCATTTGATTCTTTGTATCTTCGGAGTCTTGCCGCATATAGATAATTTTTGCTTCAGAGTGTCAAGGATTTCTATAAGCGTGTAATCAGGAGATGCAGATTTGATTTTCTCTACACTTTGTGTGATACGTTTTGACTTGTTGCCGTTCATGGATTGGGTAAGATGTCCCAATTCTTTTCTAATTTTGTTAATTTTGTTTTCGATCCTTATCTGCCATTTGAATTTTGGTTTTATGTTGTTGGTGTTTCTGTGTCGTGGCGGGAGTTTCTGATTGTTCTGTGTTATCGTGGTTATAGCTGCTGCGTAGATCACTGTATGAATGTCCTCAATTGTGCTCGCATTCGTTATGTACTCGGGAATTATGTGTTCGTTGATGGTCTTTAGGATTTTATGTGTGTCCCGTTTGAAGATTACACGAGGAATAGGATCTCTTGTTGTAAGATCGGAGCCTGACCATTTGTTTAGATGGGACTTCATTTCTACTTGATTGCTTGTGTGAGAGACGGTCCGAGGTATAGCTGTGTGTATGGTGCTTTGGGCGAATGATTCATTTGTCCTGTGTGCTGTATGGTGCTTGTCATCTGTCGTGGGTTGTTGCTGGGTGCTTCGTCGCTACTGAGCATTGAGTGAGGTTGCAGATCCTCTTGCGCAAAGTTGGGCTGGTTTGTATGTGGGATCGTTTCGGCATCTGCCCCACTGTCCTCAATGTTTGGTTGATGAATATTTAGTTCAGCAGCTACCATAGCTTTGATGTTTTTCAATGCGAGTGGGGTGAGCTTACTGGTCTTAGTGATGACTCTTTTTTGATCTATTACTCTCTGTTCTGTGATAAGTGATTTGTATTCTGGATATTGTGCTATGAAAAGTGTATGCAATTTATGTCCGTATCCTGATGAAATTGTCTCAAGTCTGGTAGCGGTATAGTAGTTCTGTCTGTGATCGTTTCGGTCGACCTGTCCTTTCCCGCAGCGTCCTCGACCGTTACGCTGTTCGCCCGATGCTTTGTTGTTTGGATTGATGTTTTGTGGTGTTAGAAGCTCAAAGTGTCCCGAGATTGGAATGCCTGTTAGTAGAAGGTAGATCATTTTATTGTGTGTTTGTTTGCCTATTATTGTTGGTCTCTCTTTAATGCTCATCTGTTTTGTTCTTGTTGTTCTTGGTTTTGAGAAAATATGGAAGATGTGCTTTTAGGTTTCCGAGAGAGCAAATATTTCTAGGCTCGTTCCATATGTAGTGGTTTTGCTCATGAACTTATAATAGTTGTCGAAGTCCTTCATGTCCTCGTTGTGAAATAACGAAAATATCTGAAGTTCCGACCAGTTTTGTCGTAGGTATTTCAATGCGTCTTCTCGAAGTTTGGTATGATTGTTTTGATGGCCGTATATGTGCAAGCTGTTCGGAACAGACAACTTCCGTCTCCGACAATGTCGGCTCTGATGAAATTTTATATATATAAAAATTATTATTATTGTTATTATTATTATTATTGTGGTGACTGTCGCAATGGCTAATTGGCTGCATTTATAGAAGTATAATTAATTAGTAAAAAATTAGTAAGTAATTAATAATTAATTAATTATTGGTGTCGGGCTGTTGATGTAGGGACAATTTACAGTAAAGTACCATTATTTCTTGAAAAATACCATGAAATTTATTGATTTGTACTAAATTTATGTCCCACAAATCTGGCAACACTGGTCCCGATTTGACGTATTTGTCACATTTGCGCCTGAAAGACGCGTCTGGGCGCGTTTGTTTTGTTTGTAAGTATATCGTGGTAGCAATTGAATACTAGTACATAGAATTTAACATACATATTTTTTTACTTAGAGGAGTTAATTTATTAGTGATAAAGTAGAATGACTGCATTTGAATTTAAATGGACAAAGGAAAATGAAGGCAATACTGACAAAACAAATGGTACAGTGTTCCGTTCTAAAAAAGAAAAAGTTCTGCCTCCTCAAAATAACATTAAAGATACCAAAACATCAAGAAAATTAAAAAAGAGCATTATTAATGCAAAAAGCGGCAAGAAAATGAAGTTTGATAGAAACATTGAAAACCCAACATTCATTAAAAGGAAAAGCAAAAAAGATAAATTTGAAAAAAAACATAGTAGTGATATTTCTGCAAATAGCTTATATAAATCAGGAATGAAGTATCATTCCTTGTTTTCTGAGAATAAATACAAAAATGTGTATGTTAATGCTAGCATAAAGGGTGCTTCAGTCATTGAGAAAGTTTTTAGTGCAGGAAAAATGTTTAGTGAATTGCATATTCATAAACATATTGTTTCTAATCTTGGAAAACATAAATATACCATTCTGACTAATGTTCAAGAAAAATCCATGCCTATAGTATTATCAGGAAAGAATAGTTTAGTAAGTATAAACCATTTAAGATAGATTAAGGCCAGTCCCTGTGGTTTTCATTTGAACATTTAGGTTCTCAATTTTATTTTGTTTTGTGTCAAGCTAGGGACATCTCACAATTTTGGTTGTGGAATCAGTAATTATACAGTATACCTGTTTCTGCTATTATAAGAGATTTTTCAAAAATTCTTTTACGCAGTGCTTATATAGGCCGAATGTAACAAGAATCCGTCTGCGCTGCTTTAAAATTTTGCCCTTCTTTTTGTCCCGTAAACAAGTCCAGTGCGTTTCTGTCAAAATATGTAAACACGGGCAATGACTCATGTTTGTTTTCTGAACCTAGTAGACTTCCTTATGGGAATTACAATAAAAATTAAGAATTAATAAAGAAGGGGGCACATTTTTAAAGCAGCGCAGACGGATTATTGTTAAATTTGGCCTATATAAGCACGGGGAAAAAGAATTTTTGAAAAATCTCTTATAATAGCAGAAACAGGTATACTGTATAATTACCGTGAAATCATATAATTTTGAATTATTTTGGGCAAAATCATGTTAATTTCGATTGATTTCGTGATTTCGGCAGTTAGGAAAGGTTTTGGGAGATGGTTTTGTGTATTTCGAACTAAAGAACAATCTCATTCTTTTGATTGAAGTAACATGCTTTGTTCGGAAGATATTAATATAAATTTTAATGCTTTTTTTATATTGCTATTGTTAATTCTTTGAAAATAAAGACTCAAGTTATTTTGATTTCTAGTATTATGTGTGGTTATTCAGTGTTTATATTTCTAGCAAATTGTGTGCGACAGAAACAATCTAAATTAAATGTTAATAGTTGCATACACAAAATATGATAGTAATTAGAGGTTTGCTAATGTCATAACACCTAAAACATTTAATGTGCTATCTTATGGAATAAAAAAATTGTAAATTTTAAAATATATATTAAAGAATGTCAGTCATTTATTTTTCATAATAAAGTTCCCATTATTTCTGAAATGAAAAGTTTGAATTTTCAAAAAAAGGAAGCTCATAGGCATTTTAAATGATTTGGATTTCACTTTCATAATATATTTTCAAAACTGCAATAAAAATGTAAAGGCTATTATAATGTATACTATTAGAATTACATGCAGAATATTTACACAAAAGTAAATGATAAAAAAGAGTTTTAGAGCTTCATAAATAAAAAGCGAAAAGATTTTGACTTGCCTAACTCCATGAAATATGGGGATACCATGTCTGAAGATTCTCATGTTATTGCCAATTTTTTTGGAAGGTTTTTTTCAGTTCTGTTTACAGTGATAAGTATGTACATCATTCTGGCATAGATTCTTTTAATGGAGAATGTATAGAAGGTTGTGATATATCTGTGATGGATGTTTTTTAATTGTGTATGTGTAATCTTAATCAAAACTGAACTATAGATTTGTCCTAACTCCAAGTTTACGTGGAATATTTACTAGTGAGTTATGGAAATACTATCCGTGAAAATTGGTCTAGAGAGAAGGTAGAGAATTACCCAGCTATATCAAAGATTTCAGGATGGCTAACTACTACCAATGTAATGGTACTTGATCAATATCTGCTGTATGCCCTGGAGAGTCACTCTCAGGTTGAGATCTACCCTGACTTCTCCACGGTGTTTGACAAGTTATGATGCATTAATTCACAAGATGTCTGTGGGAGGAATACATGGCAAATTATTTAGTGGATTGAGGAGCTTTCTTACAAATAAGTCTCAAGTAGTGTTTACTTGGCTAGAAAGTATACATTTATGTCCCCACTATTGTTCTTATTGCATAACAAGCAGAAGCTAATTTCTTGCTCAAGAATGCAACATGACCCTCAAACCTCAAGCAGTCCAGCAAAAGCCCCAAGAACTTAAATTAATTACTGTTTGAGAAGGCCAGATGTAAATGTTGCCAGATTTACCTTAAAACCCATGACATAAGTTTTATCATTGTTGAGAGAGAGAGATGATTTGCGTCCATATATGCAAATCACTCCTTTATCCTGATTAAGTTACCAGAAATTAGACAATTCAGGTCCTGAGTTGTTGACCCCATAAACACCCGCTGACTCCATCCCTTGAGATATGACCCAAACCACTCCAGACAAACACCCCTAAATTGATAGTTCTGAAATTTTCGCAGTAGTATCTCATGACTCATATAATCAAAAGCCTTGAACATCTCACAAAATACCACCTCTGTGACCTCACCACCACTCACATGTCTGCCCACATTCTCAAGGAGCTGCAAAATTGCATCCCCTGCCTTCTTATTTTTTTGTAAACCAAACTGACTTTCATTGAAGATAGTATTTCTTTCCATAAAAGTAGCCATTCTTTTTTTAACTAGTTTCTCAATAACCGTGGACAGAGTAGGTAATAAGGAAATGGGACTAAATTTTGACACCTGGTGGGGTTTGCCTACCTTCTACAGTGATATAACTGTGGCTCTTTTTAAAACATCTGGAAACACACCTGTCTCCCATGAAGTATTAATAACTCCACTAAGGACTTCTAGAACAAAATCTGGTAATGTTTGAAGGAGTTTTGCAGCAATTCCATCCTCGCCTGCAGAATTTTGGTTTTTAATATGAAAAATTATCTCATGAATCTCAGGAACATCAGTTGGATGAAAACTAAATGAATCCTTCACACTTATTTATTTGTTTAATTTATCAAAAACTTGCAAAAATGCAATTACAGATACAAATGCATACTTAGACTAACAAAACTAGAAAACTATACTCTAAAATAAGGTAAGTCTTTACTTCCCTTTTAAACTTCTTATGGGTTAAACAAAAAATATCAATATTCTTACAGTATGTATTAAAAGTGGTTACAGAGTTTTATGAGAGGAGAATAGATTTGTTCAAGCTGCAGTCAAAAAATATACTTAGAACTTTATGTAATGCCATTCTTCCTAGTTCTATATTATTGATGCAGTAATTAAAATTAATTATCTGTTTTTTACAAGAGAATGTCATTACAGCACATTTATTGACATTTAACTGTAGACCATGGTTCCCACACCAATGCACCACTGCATCTAAATCAATTTGTAATTTATTTGGGAAAGGTACTTCATTGGGTTACTACGGGCTGAAATGTTTGCAGTTATCTGATCAGCAATACTGCAATAGAACGTATTTACCAAATCGGTGTCCAGCTCACAAGGGTGTCCATTTTTGTGTTCTGAGTAAGTTCTTTGACAAGAGCCCAGCTTTCTTTTTGTATATTATTAGAGCTGGTTAGTCTGTCACTATAGTAAGACCGTTTTGCCACAGAACCACACTTCTATAAATTTTTTCTGTAACAATGAAAGTAGTTCCAAAAAAATTCACTGCTTGTAAATTTAAGAATGTAGTGTAAGGATCTTAAGTTTTTAGA
Source organism: Kuschelorhynchus macadamiae (assembly GCA_030620095.1). Lineage (NCBI taxonomy): Eukaryota > Metazoa > Arthropoda > Insecta > Coleoptera > Curculionidae > Kuschelorhynchus > Kuschelorhynchus macadamiae. The sequence continues at coordinate 43,540 of JAUTXW010000228.1, forward strand.
TGATATTTTTATTCCTTTAGTAACCCAAGGTTTTCTTGTTATATGCATTATTTATTTATTATATTTTAGAGGGAAAGATAGGTTAAAAATATTTAGCAAATTTTCATAAAATTCATTGAGGGGATTTGTGGCTTTGGTGGCTTTGATCCAGTCAAAATTTCAATTCAAGTATTCCAGGGTACTTGGGGAAATCGGGGGTAATAAAAGGAATTCTGGAGGTAATCATAGGTAATCTTCAGTGGTACTATTCCCAATTCTTGATGTAAACTGAGGTATAAACGGTCCTTTAACATGAATTGTAAACTCAATTGTAGCTCATATATGTGAAAGAAATCCTGGTATTAAAAAACAGGTGCATAACAGCCAGATTTTTACTTGAAAAAATTTAAAATAATGATTGTAGTCAATAATTCTAATGAGATAAACGTAAGGTTAAAAGGGCCAAGAACTATTCAAATTGTTATTGCAGCATAAAATACAGGGTGTTAAAAATATAATAAAGTAGATTTCACAAACTAAAGAGGAAGACTCATTTATAAAATTACCTTGTATGTAACTAGAAGGGAGGGACAGATAATAATATAGTAATTATTAGGATGGATGAAAATATAGTAATATTATTATTTATTTATTTATTTACCAAATACACTACAGAATACAATAATGATTCTAAATGGTATACATTGTCATAACTATGAACTAAAGTAGACCCACATTAACACTACAAAAATGACAGAGAGAAAAACAGCAAACAGAGTTAAAATTAGGCAGTGAGTAGATAAACACAATATAGAAGGAAAAAAGAAAACAAAATAAAACACAATGGTCAATTTAGTTAGTGTCTTAATGACAAATTTTGCTTTAAGGACGACTGACTCACACAAAATAAATCAAACTTGGAATAAAATGTATTAAAGTTATTAACCATACGATCAATGAAGGCACTTTGACCGTAATTGGTTCTGTGTGTGTGCACATGAAATAATTGAAATTGCCTGGTCTGTCTGCTGGGAACTTGAAACTGTACCAGACCCAGTAAAATATCACAGTTTATAACACCATTTACAAGTTTGTGTAGAAATAATAACAGGGCTTCTTTACGTCTGGTCTCTAGACTTTTTAAGCCACAAAGCAATAGCCTTGTTTCATATGGTAAGTTATGGTAGGGAAAACGGAACTTATACAATAAATATTTCACAAATTTATTTTGTACTTTTTCAAGTCTAATTCTGTGGCAAGCATACTGAGGAGACCAGATTATAGAGCAATATTCGAGTATACTACGGACAAGGCAATTATATAAACATACAAGTGCCTTCGTATCACTGATATGTTTGGTGTTTCTCTTAATAAAGCCCAGTAACCTAAAAGATTTGGTAACAATGCTGTCAATATGCTGGTTAAAGCTCAAATCTGTATCAAAAGTTACACCCAGATCGTTAATAAATTCGACCCTTTCAATATTTACATTATTAATGGTATATGATGTTTCTAAGGGATGTACACATTTATAAAAACTAATAGATTTACATTTAGCAGTATTAATCTTTAGGTGATTTACTTTACACCATTGCACCAAGTCATTAAGATCCGACTGCAAATCATCAGGACTAGAATCAACAGTATTGTACAGCTTTAGGTCGTCTGCATATAAAAGATATTTACAAGATTTAAAACTAGACTGGACATCGTTTATAAAAAGCACAAACAGAATGGGACCAATATGAGATCCTTGTGGCACTCCGGACGTCACTAACACCTCTCGAGAAAATGAACCACACACATTAACCTGTTGGCGACGATCAGTCAAATAGGATTGGATCCATTTCAGGCAGCTTCCAGAAACTCCAATATCGGACAGCTTCTTGATCAGCAGAGGATGACAGACGCTATCAAAAGCTTTTGACAGATCCGTGTAGATGGAGTCGACTTGTTTACCAGACTCAAGGGATGATATCAGAAAGTTCTGATATACTGCCAAGTTGGTAGCTGCTAAGCGGCCCTTGAAAAAGCCATGTTGTTCGGGTATGATGTAATTTTTGTATGTGCAGAATACTTCATCTGCAACAATGGCCTCAAAGAGTTTTGGAATTGCAGATAGCAATGAAATCCCTCGGTAGTTCTGAACATCCTCCTTGTCCCCGGACTTAAAAATTGGCTGGAGATTAGATTTCTTCCATATTGATGGAAAGAGGCCAGTATCAAAAGATCTTTGAAAAAGGGCACTAAGAGGTCGGGCAAGAGACTCTGAACAACTTTTTAGGAGAAGTGGTGGAATACCATCGGGCCCAGTCCCCTTTGACCCGTCCAATTGGCACAATTTACTGTTTAATTCCTTTTATTTATTTATTTAAGTTTATTAGTCTGAAGAAAAAATACATTTTCATAGATACGTCAAAAAGGAATTCAATAAAATAAAATACGTTACATAGAAGAAATACTTAACATAATAATACATATTAGACTTAAAACATACAAGTATCAACTACAAAACATTGAATTAAAATACCATTAAATCTACACTAATAGTAAGTTGATCTCCTTATTCTCTCTTATGGCACTTTGAAAATCAGTCACTGAATAAGGAGCAATGGCTGTTAAATATTTTTTTAATTGAGTTCTGAACCGTAATGAATTCAGTTGCCTGAAAGCAAGAGGCAATAGATTGTATAGATCTATGCCAACAGTGTTATTCCTATGAAGCCTGTTCTGTGGTTTTAAAATATTTCCCTTGTGTCGGGTATCATGGTCATGAATGTCTGAATGTGTGGTGTGTTGATGAATGTACTTTTTTAGGTAACATATATTCTCAAGAACTATCTGACCAAAGAGAGTCAGTATAGAGTGTCGAAGAAAAAGAGGTTTACAACTCTCTGTGGATTTCATGTTAAAAATTATTCTGATGGCTTGTTTTTGCTTCATAAATACTCTCAGCAGGTTAGTGTGCGCTGCATCACCCCAAGCCAGTATTCCATAGCTCATTCTTGAGTGGAATAAGCCATGGTAAGCTATCAAAGCAGCATGTTGACCAGCTGTAAAACGTACCCTACGCAGTGCATATAGGCAAGAAGAGAGTCTATTACAGAGAGTATTAATATGTTCATTCCAAGATAAAGCAGGATCCAGCTGCAAACCCAAAAACTTCAGAGACACATCAGCTCTACCACCGGTTAATCTGAACTTCATGTCTAATGTTTTAGACTCATTTAATAGGAGCTTATTTGTAGCAAACCACAATCTAGCCTCATCAAACATCCTCCGAGATACATCAGACAGAATATGATCTCTATTACATCTTATAATAAAACTGGCATCATCTGCGTAGAGTAAGGTCAAACACTGACTGTATGTTATTGAACCTGGGAGGTCATTAATGAAGATAAGAAAAAGTAGGGGTCCTAGTATAGACCCCTGAGGTACACCTCTCTTTATTTGTAAGGATGAGCTCAGCTTACCGTTGATGAAAACTTGCTGGTGTCGATTACTAAGGTAAGACTTAAATAGGTCCAGAGTTATCCCTCTAACACCATAGTGCTCCATTTTACTGAGCAGAATGCTGTGGTCGACACAGTCGAAGGCAGAGGTGAGGTCTGTTAACAAGCATTCACTATCAAAACCCGCTTCAAAAGATTCCCACACATACTCTGACAGCCTACACATTGCATCAGATGTAGACAGGCCCCCACGGAAACCATATTGACCATCTGAAAAAATGCTATGTTGATCAAAGAAAGAAAATATACTCTCACACATAATGACTTCGAAAATTTTAGAGAAAATGGGTAGAATTGATATTTGCCTATAGTTACTCTCTTTCCTCTGCGGTAAAGTTGTGAGTTGCAAGCACAGTGGAAAATTTCACTGGGTTAACATGAGATAATACAACCGTGGTGTGATCAGTATAGCATGATTGAAAATGCGATGCAAATGCGTCTGCGATATCTCCGGAGCTCTTCAGTTCTTGGTTGTTGAATACCATTTTGCTTGGGAGGCCAGAGACATTTTTAAGGTTCTTAACGAATGACCAAAAATATTTCACATTATGTGGTATAAGGTGTTCAGTGTTTGTTACATACATTAGGTAACACATATTAGTGTGAAACTTAACCTCGCGTCGAATGCTGGAGTATTCCTCATAGTGACACTGCAGACCAGATTTTTTATATTTTTTGTGGACTCGGTTTTTACGCCCGATAAGTTTTCGGAGATCGGCATCGAACCACCTCGGGTATTTCTGACTCCGAATGGTAGTTTTTGGAACAAACTGGCTTATACCGATGTAGATGGTTTCATAAAACTGCTGGACTGCTTGTTCCAGATCGTCAACATGCATAAGGAAAGACCAATCTGTCTGTTCGAAGAATCTGTTAAGCTCAGTGTAGTTAGCATTATGAAACTGATATGCTGAGATGTTACTGTTGTTTTTGAGAATCGAGACATGAGGAGAATTAAGGGAGCACTCAATAGCTGGGTGATGATGATCGATCTTAGTGAGCTCATACCTGCTTGGATGCACTGAAACCGAAATACAGTCGTCAGCAAAAATCAGGTTAAGTGTTCGACCAAGGCTATTCTTTACCGAGTTGATTTGTTGTAGCTCAAGGAAAAACATAGTGTCCACAATTGTCTCTGCTGCCGGAGATTGCACCCCCTTAGGCACAAGAACATCATCCTCGGTAATCCATTCGATTGAGGGGAGATTAAAGTCGCCGTATATGATAAACTTGTGTCTCTCATATTTGTTTCTTAAAGATTCGCAAGTATTACAGAAAGGAAGGAAATAAAATATTTATTTATTTATCAATCAACAGGCAATGCCCAATTTTACATAGTAAATGCAATTTTATTTAAAAGAGTTTAAACATAATATAAACAACAACATTTTTACATTTGAACTGAAGCCGCAAAACAAAAATTGCAACATGAACAATACTACACTACACCATAAGACAATGGTATTCACTAACTAAATTTGTTTGACTTTACTAAATTAAAAAATCTGGTCGTTGGCATAAAAAAATTGAAATTGTCCATACTAACTGAATTAGCCAGTCTACCCATCTAGGAAGAGGTGAGAAATATCCATAATTTGTGAGATGAAAAGGTACATGGAAGGTTTCATGGCTACTACGGGTCACCCTTGCCGGGATGTGCAGGCCTATGTCCTCAAGGAGTTCGGGACAGTTCAGCTTGTAGTTCAATAAATTAAAGAGTAATTTAAGATCTTTTTTTACTCTCCTCTCCTCCAAGGTGTCAATACTAAGCAGAGTCTCAAGTTCAGAATAAGTTAAGTCAGGATTAAGGTTAAACTTAAATCGTATGTAGCGAAGGAATTTATGTTGAACTTGTTCAATCCTATTTTTGTGGACTTGGTAATTGGGAGTCCAAATTGAAGGAGCGTACTCCAAGTGAGGTCGCACAAGGGTGGTGTAGAGAAGCTTAGCTGAATCCATGTTAGAAAAGTCAGTGCAAGATCTTTTTAGAAAACCCAAAAGTTTTAGAGACTTTAATGCAATAGCATTGATGTGCTCTGCAAAACTAAGAGTTTTGGTGAGCAATACACCTAGGTCACGAATGGAGTTGACAAGAGCAAGTTCAGTGGACTCAACAGTGTATGGAAAAATTATATCATTTCTAGATCTATTAAACAGCATAAAGTGACACTTTCCAGCATTAAGTTGCATACCATTCCTGTCACACCACACGACCAATCGATCGAGGTCTGATTGCAGGTGGAGATAGTCGACCACTGATTCTATAGTCTTATAAAATTTCAAATCATCAGCAAAGAGGCAGAATTTTGAATATTCAAAACAAGTACCATTATCATTAACAAAAATGTTAAACGACAAAGGCCCCAAGTGGGACCCCTGAGGAACACCAGAAGAAATTTGTATGGTTTTTGATTTAAAATTATTATAGCGCACTATTTGTGTCCTACCGGACAAGTAACTCTCCACCCAGGCAAGTATAGGTCCATTCATACCAATCCTCTGCAATTTGGATATAAGCAACTTATGGTTGACTTTGTCAAAGGCCTTGGAAAAATCAGTGTAAATTGAATGAACCTGACACCCATCCTCCAAGGCCTTGGACAAGTAGTTGGTATAAGACAGAAGATTCAGTTCTGTAGACCTTTTTGGAAGAAAGTCATACTGTTGGTCAATAATTGAACTAGTTAACAAACTTGACAGGAAATCAGTAACAATGTCTTCAAATACCTTAGAAATAGTACTTAATATGCTGATAGATCTATAATTTTGTACAAGAGATTTGTTTCCGGATTTAAAAATTGGGGCTATAAAGCTGGATTTCCAGATAGTCGGGAATATACCTGTCTTTAATGATAGTTGAAAAATTTGGAAGAGCGGCCGAGATAGAACAAAACTACAATTTTTAAGAAGAATTGGGTGCACACCATCCGGCCCGGGACCCTTGTTTACATCTAAAGAGCTTAATTTCTTATAAATATCAGATATGCTTATATCACAGAAGTTTACATTAAGAGTACTGGTAAATATCGCAACAGTTGGTATATCACAGGTTTTTGTACTATAAATGCTGGCGAAGAAATCTGCAAAATAATTTGCTATTTCCTGACCATTAGAGCTAATTAGATTGTTGTAAGTAAATTGTTTTGGTAAATCTTTAGACTTAAGTTTGGGATTTACAAAATTATAAAAGTTTTTGAGTCTATGGTTCATTATATCACTCTCCACAGTTGAAACATAGTTACAGTAAGTGTTTTTTGTTAAATCCTTACAGAGACGTGTGAGCCTACTAAATTCTTGGTAGTTCTCACCAGAAGGGCGTTTTTTGTATTCTTTATGAGCAATTTTTTTGAGAAAAATAGTATGCTTTAATTCCGGTGAGAACCACCTTGGAAACTTCCTAGAACTTATTCGCTTAATGGGTACATAACACTCAATTTCCACATTCATGACACTGTAAAAAATGTCCACCATAGCGTCAAGTGATTTATTTCTAAGTAGGTCATCCCAGTAAACATATCCAAACAGCTGGTTAATCGAGCAATAGTCTGCGCTCTTAAAACACCTATAAAAACCATCTGCATATTCTTGAGAGTTATTGTGGTCCCTTCAATGTATTTGAACCTGCAGAGGAGGGTGATATCCATCCTGAGGGACAAGTCCTTCATCAGCCAATGAAAATACCGACTACTACTTGAGGAAAACTGCTCCTTGTGAAAACAAAAGGTGAAAGCCCTTGAGAAAACCTTAGAGGAAAAAGAGGTTAGTAAACAAAAAAAAAAGAACGTAAACAAGCCTATCACAACATGGTCTGTCCTCAGAAATTCCAGTCATAGTACCGCCACCCACTATAGATGGCGATAATGACGAGGAGGCGTTTTCAGAAATACCATCATCAATCCACCAAAAACGTGTGTTGTTTCAGCAAAACGTCAACTTAAGTCAGTGCCGTTCGAAGCTGGGTGCATTCCTTACTTGATGAATTTTCTGCTTCTCATCAAAGTGACAGATCGCCACAAATTGACAACTATGACAGCAGAGAAAAATCAAATGACACAGAGAATGGGGCAAATGAAAACGACTGTGAAAATAATGAAAATAATAAAAATGAAACAGAATGGAAACTTGTCGAAAATAAAAGAAAAACCAAGACAGCGACACGGAATGTGGGCCAAACTAGGCCTAATCCGATAATAGGAGTAAACAAAAATGCAAATTCTCTGCAAGTAGCACAGCAGTTTTACTGGATATTTGTTTCTGGTCTCGCAAAAAATACAGAAGCTCAAAACATCATTGACTTTCTAAAAGGTCATCAACTTATAGGTGATTGTGTCTGCGAGAAAATGGTCACTAAATCCAAGCAAGTCGGTTCTTTCAAACTTGGAGTACTCAAGGATCAACTAGATAAGGTACTGGATCCCCAACTCTGGCCTGAAGGTATCTGTGTAAACCATTTTCGGAATCTACAACGCCGACATACCAAACAGCAGTCACAGAGAGTGCAACTCACGGTAGACAGGGTAGTAAATGTAAATAAGAATAATATCTCTGTTCTTCATTTTAACATTTAATGTATACGTAATAAAATTTCTGGTATTGAGATGCTCATCAATGAAAATCACTTGGATTGCTTGTGTGTAAATGAACACTGGCTAACGGCTGACGAATTTGAAGTATTAACGATTCAAGGGTATAGGGCTGCTTCTGGTTATAGTGAAAATTTGAATCCCTTAGTAAACACTATCGTAATTGGAGACTTCAATGTCGATTTCTGCTCTGATGATTATAAGGCACGTGATGTCTGTGATCTTTTTCGAGCATATGGGATTTATAAAACCGTAAGCTTTCCAACTAGAGGTAAGGCATGCCTTGACAATATATTTACCAACATAGACCATGAAATGTGCAAAATTGTTTCAGCTGTATCATTTGTCTAATCATGATGGTGTTATGTTTTACTTTGTTGCTAATTGCTTTGTTGTCAATAAGCATAGGACCAGAATAGGTTATAGAGTTGTAACGGATGAGGGACTGTTTAATCTTTTTAACATAATAGAACAGGTCAGTTGGGATTTTGTTAATGATGATAGTATAAGTGTATGCGACAGATTTCAGGTTTTTATTGATATTATTTCCAATGCAGCAAAATCTTGCTTCCCACTTAAATTCAAAATGACAGATACTAGTCATAAATCTCTAAAAATTAACTGGTTCAACGACCAATATTCGTCAAATGAGAGAAACCCTTCACACTTTGGTCTCCATCAATAAGCAGTATCCTAATCTGGTAGCAAATGAACATATTAAAACATTCAAATTTTCTTACAGAGCTGAAATTTGCGCTGCTAGAAAAATGGCTCACGACAATTACATTAACACTTCTAGTAATCCCTAGGTAGCCAAGTGGAATATTTTAAAGAGCATGAAGGTTTCTGAAAACAATCAATCGTCTGGTAATCCAAATGCCCAGACTCTTAATGATTTCTTTGTGAATATCGCAGACGAGGTTCTCAAACTACCTTCCTCACCTAAGTAATTTCTAGATTTTCTACCTGACAACAGTCATAATATCCCGCTTCAAGATGGCGCCGAGTGAAGGTGGCACGGATAGTGAGAGCGAAGTTTTTAGCGAAAAAGATGATCCCAAACGCGAAATAAATTTGTTTTTCAAGTGTCATCGACAAAAAAAGTGCTCCACTGTATTTTGTATAAATTGTTTCTCGCCACATCACGTTAGTTGTGCAAAACGGGCGAATATTCAATTCATTGATAACGTACGGGTTAAATGTTGTGCCGACGCCGATGTGCCAGTTATCATAACTGAAACTGATAATATAGTGAAATGCAAACAAGAAATGCAAAAAATGGAAATCAGGTTGAATTTACTAAATCAATTAGTGAACGAAATGAAAGAGAGCGTAGTGAAGTTCTAGAAAAAAAACAAGTTTCTCAGGAAAACAATTTCACAAAAAAAGGTAAACAAAAAACGCAAACAGTAAGCGAAGATTCTGTCCGAGGCGAGGATGCCATGTCGACACGGGCGCCCAACGAACCTAGGTTGACATCTGGGAGTGAAGTTCACTACTCTGGGGCAGTGAAACGAACAACACCAAGCTTTCCACATCCAGTCGAAAAGCAACATGAGCTAACTTCGGAACGACCCCCCAACAGCTGTTCACGCTAATGACGTTGACAGTCGTGACACTTCGGACGTGTTTGATCGAAAATATAAACATGAAAATTTTCGAAATGGACAATCAATTAACAAAAATCATTATCCTTATATAGAAACTACGGATGCTAGGCGTTCAACAAATAACCGTTACAAGCGCCAAACATCCAGCTTACAATCAACAGAAGACGGTTTTCGACACCCACGGCGTAGACGTTTTCGCAAAAGGCTTGGTAAAAATGATGTGGAAAATGAGAATGCAAACGATAATAATTTTGTAGGACAAGACAGGCGACTATGGCTCTACATAAATCGTGTAAAGAGGAGTGCTGACGCTGAGATTGTGCGTGGTTACATAAAGAAAAGGGCAGGCTTTCGAGAGCAAGAAATTGTTGTCAAAGAAATACCATCAAACCCTGAACACCTAAAGCGTTTTCTCATAATTGGTCCAATGTCAAAAAGAAATGAACTCTATGACCCTGCCTTCTGGCTTAGAAATGTAGGCATTAAAAGATTTAGTTTTGAGAGGCATAAAGATTTTCTTGCAGGAAACAATTTTTTAATTTAGTTAATAATGAGGTAGTTACTGCAAACGGCTCCATAAAAACTTTGAATTTAGTAAATCAAACTTTAAAATTTAATTTTAGTATATTGCACATAAATGTACAAAGTCTACGAAACAAAATACATCACATTGATTCTAACAAATTTCAATACCAAATTTTATGTTTTAGTGAGCACTGGATGTGTGACAGTGAGCTTAATGAGGTAAATATTAATAATTACTCAATTTGTGCTTATTTTTCTCGTACTTCTCATATTCACGGTGGGGATGCAATGGCTGTTTATAAATCACTTTCACACTTGTTTGTTGCAAGAAACGATTTAAGTGATCTCTCAGTTGAGATGCACTGTGAGGTCTGTGGTATTCAGTGTGATAAATTAAAAATAATTGTTATCACTTTTTATAGGCCCCCATCGGGTTGTTTTTCTATATTTATGGATGTGTTTAAATGTATAATGGATAGAATTGGGAAATTAAAATATCAAATCATTATAACTGGGGATTTTAACTTGGATTTTGGTGTCGAGAGCACAAAAGTTACAGGGGTAAAAGATCTGATACACTCATACGCTTTATCTGTCCTTATTAACAGTAGTACAAGGGGAGAGTCATGCTTGGACAATATGTTTGCAAATATTGACGAATACAGAGCATACGTGACTGATGTTGGCTTCTCTGATCATCTAGGAGTGGCCGTAGAGTTTGTGACTCGGAAGATGAAAAATAATAAGGTAGGTACCAACTGTAGGCCGATCACACAAAAGGGGTTAAATGATTTGGTTCACTTAGTGAAGGAAATTGACTGGGAGTTTATAGCTGTGAAGGAAATTAATACTGAAGATAAATTTATATTGTTTATTATGTTAAAAATTGTGTTGACTCAGCATTTCCACCAAAAATCTTTAAACATGTAAAGAACAAACCAGTAATATAATGGTTTAACGAGGACCTTAAACAAAAACGTGAAACACTTCATTTCTTGAGGGATGTAGCAAGAACCACTAAATCACTTGCAAATTCACAGATCGCAAAGGACTATGCAAGTTATTACAGGGGAGAACTCATAAGGGCAAAAAAAGTATCCAACGACAATTACATCAAAAACCATCAAGGAAACCCCAAAGCAATTTGGGATGTGGTTAGATGGAATTCCAATGTTGGCTCCAAAAAACCAATAAATGAGTCTAACATACTGCCGGATCAGTTTAATGACTTTTTCATAAACATTCCCAGACAACTGCTAAGTAATATACCCAATTTTGACACATCAGGTAAATACACTGAACTTTATAAAAACACACACTTTCAAAATTCTGATTGGTCTTTTAAATTTTCTGAGCTTTCCCAAATACAAATTAGGGACATCATAAGAGGTTTAAAAAATACACCAAGCTGTGATTATTATGGTATCAATTGTAAAATTCTTAGAGTAATTTTAAATGAAATTATCAGCCCGCTAATAAAATTATTAAATTTTTGCATTAACGACGGAATTTATCCTGATGTTCTTAAAATATCCAGGGTTATTCCAATCCATAAAAAAGGACCAATTGATGAAATAAACAATTATAGGCCTATTTCGATAGTTCCTATATTGTCCAAGGTGTTTGAAAAAGCATTAAAAAACCAGATTGCATCCTTTTTTGAAACATACAACCTATTCAATGTTCGACAATTTGGTTTCAGAACTTCAAAATCAACGGTGATGGCAATAAATAAATTAATCGAAATCATAAATGAAGGTTTTAGTGAGGGTGACTATATTGCGGCTTTGTTTTGCGACCTAACAAAAGCTTTTGATTGTGTCTCTTCCCACCTGCTTGTAAATAAACTCAAGACCTATAATTTTGTCCCTAGCCTCTTATCGTCCTACCTGCAGCACAGAAAACAATACGTAGACTCAAACAGCAGTATGTCATCTTTGCAGAACGTTGAGTTTGGTGTCCCACATTGTTCGGTGCTGGGACCGTTGCTTTTCCTGATCTACATAAATGATCTGGGGGTTAGCGATCCTAGCGCCGAGTTCGTGCTCTTTGCGGATGACACTACTGTGCTCAGGAGGGGTAAGGACTTGGACGCTTTGCAGGCAGGTGTGGGGGAGACGCGGGGAAGGGTCACTGAGTGGTTTCATAGCAACCAACTCAGCCTGAATAGTACTAAGACCGAGCTCTTTTTTTTCGCTCTAAGGGACCTGCAGGGTCTGGAGATGAGTGGTTCAATACATTTCCTGGGTGTACAAATTGACCCAAAACTAACTTGGAATGAACACATTGGTGTGGTAGCAAAGAAAATTTCATCGGGTATTTATGCTTTGAGGGGGCTTGTGGATGTAGTGTCCAGACAGGTACTCCTCTCTGTTTATTACGCTTACATTGAATCTAGAATATATTATGCTCTATTGGCTTGGGGCCATGCCCCAAATATAAGTAGAATTTTCGGGCTGCAAAGACGACCCATCAGAGTGATGGGTAAACTGAGTTACAGGGATGAATGTAAGCATTTGTTTCCTGAATTTAAAATATTAACGGTTCATAGTTTGTATATATACCACTACTGTATGTAAAGGAAAATGTGGGAAGTTACATCAAACACGCAGAGGTTCATCATCATTCATCACGTAACAGAGACAACATTTACACTGAATACCACAGGGTTCATAGGGTCAAGACTGGGATAACTTTCTATGGGCCAAAAATGTTTAACAAATTGCCTTTACACATTAGAGAACTGCCATCAAAAATATTTAAAGAAAGACTAAAGAAATACTTAGTAACCAAATGTTTTTTCTCCGTTGAGGAATATTTTCAAAACGATTTTGCTGATATATAAACACTGTTTTATTTGCAGTATCTACCTGAAATTTTATTGTGATAATAAATGTACCTAAACACATTGTGACGTATGTAAACATCTTATGTATGTATAGCATCAATAAATTCATTGTTTCATTGTTTCAATAATAATCATGGTATGAAATTCACGTTTAAAAAAAACCACCTTTAACGAAGTAAGAACTAAAATATTAAATTTAAAAAATAGTAAGAGCAATGATTGCTACGATATTAATACAAAAATTGTTAAAACATTGAAGAACCTCATAATTCTGCCCCTAACTAAACTAATAAATCACTGTATAACTGAAGGAATATTCCCATCCTCTCAAAAGAGCCAAAGTGGTGCCAATTTTTAAGAATAAAGGGTCTCCTAGTGACCCCACAAACTATCGTCCTATATCTCTTTTACCTATACTATCTAAAATATTTGAGTCTATTCTGAAAGATCAAATAAATGATTTCTTTGAAAAAATACTCTTTTCCATCAGAGTCAGTATGGTTTCCGTAACAAGAAATCAACTACCTTGGCCATCAATAATCTTCTAGATTACATAACTGAGGGTATGGAGGAGGGGATGGACACCTATGCACAATTTTTCGATTTAACCAAGGCTTTTGACTATGTTTCACATAACATATTATGTGACAAACTCTCCTACTACAACTTTGACCCCAGTAGTATAGTACTTGTTAAATCTTACCTCAGTAACCGTACTCAGTATGTTTCGTGCAATGGGAATGTGTCGAGAGAGCAACAAATTAGTCATGGAGTACCGCAAGGCTCGGTTTTAGGTCCTTTATTGTTCCTAATTTATATTAATGACCTAAACAACTTTCAGAATGAGTCAAAAATTATTCTATTTGCAGATGATACGACCAACATCATTAAGTATCATCCATCTGACCCCTTGCGAATTACAACCATGATTAATGATACACAGTCAGATATACTCATATGGTTTCTGGCTAACGGACTTAGTCTTAATGCTTCTAAGACCCAAAACATGAACTTTTCTCTCCGAACATCTGCTTCAATTGTACCGTGTGATGATCACGTGAAATTTCTTGGAGTTATTTTGGATTCGAAGCTCTCATGGGAAAAAACATGTATCCCAACTGTGTGGTAGGCTGTCAAAGATAACATTCCTTATTAGAACACTCTCCAAATGTGTCTCTTCACCTACATTGATGGCGGCCTCTCATGATTATTTTGGATCAACCATGTCATATGCGGTGCTAAACTGGGGACATTCTACACATGCAAGCAATGTTTTTAGAATCCAACGCAGGTGTGTGCGTGCTATCTCGGGTCTTGGATGGCGCGACTGCTGTCGCCAAAGGTTTAGAGATCTAAATATACTTACATTTATATCACTCTACATTCTTAGCTGCCTAACACATATAAAGGCAAACATGTCACTGTTCTGTGCTCACTCTAACATACATGAATACTTAACCCGAAATCGACATAACATACTCCCTGACTTCCACAGGCTTGTGAGGACTAGAAGGGGAACTGATTACTACTGTGTAAAGTTCTTTAATGTACTTCCAGATCATGAAAGAGCTCTGGAAGATAGACAGTTTATTACCAAAATAAAAAACTACTTTTTGCTAAAAGTTTTTATTCATTTGATGAGTATCTCACTAACAACTTCAGTGACTTAATGTAGTTTTAATCTTTATTATAATTGTATTATTTTATTGTGAGTTCTATTAAGTGATTGTATCTTATGTATAGTTTTAATGGTCCTAATATTTTAATTTTATGTTGTATAACTGTCTTTCTTGGACATATATTTTGCAATTTGTATTTTTGTACTTGACGTGTAAAAGCTTTGTATTATTACCAATAAATGAATCTGAATCTGAATCTGATACCCTCGTGTGGGGATCAAGGGAAAACACAAGATCCAACAGTGACCCATGTGCATTTGTTAAACTGTTTGACTGGTAGAAGTTGTGAAATGCACACATACTGGACATTACTTCCATCGATTCAGCCTCATTTGCCGACGATGCTGCTGTTGGCAGCATTGTGGAACCATACTGATCATGTTGCCAGGCACAGTGTGGAAGGTTGAAGTCGCCCAAAAGATGAATTTGAGATTTTGGTTCATCCTCAAGCCACACATTAATATTCTGTGCAAACAACCCACACTTATCTGAGCTACTATTTGGGGGAAGATACACAGCCACTAGTACTACAGCACTCTTCCCAGTACCCACTTGCACCCATACCTGTTCTATGGTTTCTTCAGAATAAGTTTACCTGGAATGTCTTGGCGAACAGCAATCAAGACTCCACCTCCCCTGCTGTAGGGACTAGTGGAAGATGATCTGTCTTTATGGTAAATGTTGTAGTCTGAGAAGAATAATTCATTATCATGAAAATCACTGGTTAGCCAAGTTTCAGTCAATACGATGACAGGGAACTCACAATTAGGTGCTGTTTGCAAAAGCTGATCCAACTTAGTGCGTAGTCCACATACATTTTGATATAAAATACACATTTCCATTTTCGAGTTGGTAGGTTTTAGTTTTTTGGCACGAGGGTTGGTGTGCCTCTGATGTACCTCAAAACCAAATTTTCTTCTCCATTCTGGATTCGAGCCGTCAGTTCATCCCCCTAATCTTTTTCTTTTGGGCCTGCTGACTGCGAGTTAAGTCTGGGGCAATATAAACATTTTTGCCCTTCAGCCTTGATCTTCCCCTGAGAACCTCACTAACCTCATGTTGTGAATCCAGGGTAACTTTCAAAGCCCTTCTGCCTTTTTTGTTAGGTTTACCAACTCTACGTAACTGAGCACTATTAAGTCTTTTTTGAGGTACGAGGCTCTGTAACAACTCCACCACTGACTCATGTTCGTTTCCTTCAGAAGACAAGTTAAATATTGTTATTTTTGCGGAACGCCTATTTCGCTCAGCTATTTCATGAATCATGGAATCTTCCACTGGAAGCGGGGGCTGCACAATACTGGAAGGGTTAGATGACTTTAAAACCTCGACCTCAGCTTTCAAATCACTCACAGCTTTCAGGAGTTTGGGAATCTGGAGATAACCATTATTACAATCATCGCAGAAAAATTTTAGTGATCGTTTTCCTTTTAATTCCATAACTCTAATTTCCGAAGCCGATAATCCAGAGCATTTGGTACTTTTGTGCAAGAGTCGCGAACGACTATCACAGGGGATGAGGGCAGTGTCATCAGCCTCAGAAACATCGCACTTTATGCATTTATGCATGTTGAAAATTGGAGGTCACTTAAAGGTCAAAGTATGTCGGGCTTTGCAAATGCAATTTTTGCACAAAATACGTTGAATTCGGCGTCTTCCACAAGCACACAGGTACAAAACTATATTACACTCACAATGAGACAGTTTTCAACAAAAGATTATTACTAGAAATCGAACAAACTTAAAAATTAATAGGACAATTAAAATGCAATGTTGTTGTTTTTCTAACCTAATTTCTTCTAATTTTGTATATATATATATATATATATATATGTAAATATATATATAAATATATATATAAATATATATATAAATATACAGTGTGTCCGAAATTGGTTATGACAGTATTGGGATCTCGGAAACCGTGATAGTTACAAAAACGTTTAAATGGAGAAAGTTTTAGACAATTATGTTTGTAATTTAACGCCGTTTTGCTCGCGATTCTATCTTTTTTAGTTTTTGAGATGTTTTGAAAAAACCAAAAAACTGCATTTTCGAAAAAGTCCTATAATTTATTTATTTATGAAAATCTTCAAAATCTGTAAGAACATTATTACGCAACGTAGAGTGCACCTATTAAGTCAGATTTTACATACAACGTTTCGATTTTCTAGAACCATCATCAATTTTGTTTTTTCTTATGGCCGCTGTGTTCGATTTTAACAGTTTTGAAAAGAGTATTTCTTTAGCTTTTAATTGGACATTCGATTCTGCATAAAATCAGTAAGTTCTACTCAGTAACATTAATACTATGTGCACTGCACATAATGTACCCCGAAGAACGACTGTCGACAGAACTTCTTTTCAAGCGCTGCACTGACTAGAAGCTTGCTAGGGTTAGCGAATTTTAAGAATCGCAACAGAAAGTATGCAAGTATGACAAGAAATGGAATAGGCAAATATTAGAATATTTTAATGAAAATCTGGTTTTTTCCATAAGAAGAATTGAAACAGAACTTCACATTCTGAAGTCAACCGTTCATGGCGATTTAAAAGTACTAACCTTACAAGAATTAACAGAAAATCAGTATGAACTACCTACTCAATAAAATTAATAAAAAAATGCTACATAATACTAGGATTAAAAATGTTGACCGTTTTTTTCTATGCAGTGTCCGCATTTACTTTCAACTGTTCTGATTACCCGTTGAATGGTATTTCTATTTATACTTTCTAGAATATTTCGGGTTCGCTGCTCAAGAACTTGCCTATTTTCTGGGGGGTCAAATTCGTATATTTCATTTTTCGCACATCCCCATAAATAAAAATCCAACGGCGTGATATCCGGGGATCTAGCTGGCCAGCGGACAGGACCACTGTTGGATATTACGTTTTCACCAAAAGTTGTTGTTAAAAAGGTTTGTACATCCCTGCTGTTATGTGCAGGACAACCGTCTTGCTGAAACCTCAAGCTATTAAACTGATCATCTGGCACAGCTTCTCGAATGGCAGGAACTATTTGATTCTGTAACATGGCAAGGTATCTTGGGCCTGTCAGTGTCTGATCAAAAATAAAGGGACCAATGAGACGATTTCCTAAAAAGTAATGGAAAATATTGAATTATAAGCAATTCAATTAGATTATGTTTATCTTACCAAGCATCCCGCACCACACATTAAAACCAAATCGCTCTTGCAGCCTGCGTGGATCGCGTAGTTGCGGATTTTCAATAGCCCAATAATGGTGATTTTTCTTATTAAAAATGCCACAGCTTGTAAAATGAGTCTCATCTGACCAAATGACTTTATTGCAAAAAGCGGGATTTTCTCGACATCTATTGATATACCAATTACAAAAAACAATTCTTCTTTCGAAATCACCTGCTTGAAGTCCTTGCACAATTGTTGGCTTGTAAGGACGATATTTAGTTACTTTTAAGACGCCATGAACGGTAGATTTTGGAATTTGAAGTTCTGTTTCGCTTCTTCTAGATGAAGTCGGATTTTCATTAAAATATTCTAGGATTTGCCTATTGCGTTGCTCGTTGTCTTTTGCATACTTCTTTGTGCGAATCTTATTAAAACTGCCAAACTCAAGCAAGTTTCTAATCAGCGTTTTAAAATAAGTTGTGCCAGGCTGCCGTCTTTCGGGGTACGTGTCAAAATACACATCCATGGCCCTGTTTGCATTTCTTTCATTTTTAATATAACACACTAACATATCAAACATTTCTTCATTAGAAAAGTTTAACGCCATTGTAATCCTTATTAAAACAGCGATGAATGTTAAATAAAGCTTAAACGTTGCATTTTTGACAGATTAAAAGCATTCTATTATTTCAAAACCAAAGCCTACTTGAGCAAAGATGTTAGTGTTATCTGCGGCTGGTCATTTGAACATTTGTGAACATTGTGCAATGTTATTGAGTAGTTTTTACTAATTTTTTGTAGAACTGGATGTTGAATTACATATTGCCTTTTAACACTATTAATTTTTAATTTTTTACTTTGATAATTTCAAAAAACGTTTAAATATTTTCTCTACGCACTTTTTGCACCTTTAGTAATAACCTAATTACAAAGTGTGATACACCGTTGAAAAGCTAAAGAAATACTCTTTTCAAAACTGTTAAAATCGAACACAGCAGCCATAAGAAAAAACAAAATTGATGATGGTTCTAGAAAATTGAAACGTCGTATGTAAAATCTGACTTAATAGGTG
>JAUTXW010000228.1:65000-160000 GCA_030620095.1 Kuschelorhynchus macadamiae
GGGAAAAGTGTGTGGGAGGGAAGCAGTCCAAGTTGAGGTACACCGTTTGGGCTTGTGCAAATATGACGGGTAATGAAAAATGCAAACTACTTATTATTGGAAAATATGAACGACCCAGATGCATGAAAAATGTAAAAAATCTGCCTGTCATTTACAAGTCAAACAATCGAGCATGGATGACTTCAGCAATTTTTGGAAATTATTTAAAGGATTGGGATGAAAAATTAAGACGACAGAAGAGAAAAATATTGCTTCTGGTTGACAACTGTGCAGCTCATCCAAAAAACCTGATTCTTACAAATATCAGATTAGAGTTTTTGCCACCAAATTGCACCTCAGTCGTACAGCCTATAATCAAGTGTCTTAAATCATATTATCGTAGATCTTTTATGCATCGCCTGATCCAATCATTGGACAATAAGGAGACATTTAACATAACTATCCTAGAGTCAATGAAATTAATTGCTCAAGCTTGGAATGAAGTTACGCCAAGCACTATTAAAAACTGCTTTCAACATGCAGGTCTGATAAAATCGGTAGATGGGTTTGATTCAGACACCTCTGGTTCAGTGGGTCGAGAAGTACAAACATATTGACGACGATGACTGGGAAGTCCCCCTTAGTGATTGGTTGCACAACAACTATGAAGATCTAACCAATGTCGAAATGTATCTTCCTGAGCTAGATAGCTTTCAAACAATTGATGATAGTTTAGTAACAACGGAGTCATTAACAGATAATGATATTATTACTGAAGTTTTACATCCACATGATTTTCATAGTTCTGACAGTGAAAGCGACGACGAAGTTCAACAGGACAAGGTACCAAGTTATTCTGAGGCGCTTTGTGCTGTTAAAACAGTTACAGAGTTTTTACAATATTCTGATGACGTGTCCGATGATATTATGCAAGCAGCTTTGAATGTTGAAAAACACATAAATAATATGAAGTTGAAATTATTATTGAAACAAAAACAAACTAAATTAACAAGTTTTCTTACTCAAAAAGACTAAAATATGTATTATTTGTAGTTTTAAGTTATAAGTTTTTATAATAAATACTGTTTTTGGTTTAAATGTAGCTTAAACATATTTTTATACCCAATAAAAATACACATGTACGTACATACATATTTCTTGTGTTTTTTTTTATAACGTACCTCCGCCTATAGAGTACCGATATTTTTGCCCCTACAGGGTACGTTATAACCGGAGTTTACTGTATATATATATATATATATATATATATATATAT
Source organism: Kuschelorhynchus macadamiae (assembly GCA_030620095.1). Taxonomy (NCBI): domain Eukaryota; kingdom Metazoa; phylum Arthropoda; class Insecta; order Coleoptera; family Curculionidae; genus Kuschelorhynchus; species Kuschelorhynchus macadamiae. The sequence goes on from JAUTXW010000228.1 coordinate 66,256, forward strand.
ATATATATATATATATATATATATATATATATATATATATATATATATATATATATATATATATATATATATATATATATATATATATATATATATATATATATATATATATATATATATATATATATATATATATATATATATATATATATATATATATATATATATATATATATATATATATATATATATATATATATATATATATATATATATATATATATATATATATATATATATATATATATATATATATATATATATATATATATATATATAGATATATAAATAAAAAACAAAAATCATTCCTAAAATCCCCACTCAGTTTGGAGCAAATTTGATCCCTTGCCTTTTTTTCGTGCGATGCAAGGATTTCGAGTTAAAAACTAAAAACTATTTTTATGTATGGCGTAGTTAAAATTTCCATTATTGTTAATTATTTCAGTGGCAAAACCTTTAACTTCTTGGTATGCCATGATTGCATTTTTGTGACAATTGAACAATTGCTAGTTTCGTCTTTAAAGTGTGACATTTGAGTTTTTAGAGTAAATAAATGTCAGGTACATTACAGTTTATACAAAAATGTAATTATCAGTCTAATTAGTGATTTCAAAATGGTGTTATTCAGTAACTTTGAGTATGCTGATATTCATTTCGTTTATGGTTTCTGTAATGGAAATGCAAATGCAGCAGTACGGGAATACCAACGAAGATTTCCAAATAGAAGATTACCTTGCAAACAAGTTTTCATTAAAACGCATTTAATGTTTAGGAATTTTGGACTCAAAAAGAATCCGAGAATCAGATGCAGTCAGTTTAAAACTTACAACCTGGTGATGCCGAAAAACGTGTCAGTTTTTGCAATTGGTTTTTGCGCCAAATAGAGGAAGACGAGAACTTCTCAAAAAAAATTTTATGGACTGATGAAGCCACATTTACCCGAAGCGGCTCAGTAAATTTCCATAATTTACGAATCTGGAGCCATGACAATCCACGTGTTGTCCAAACTAGAGCATTTCAGCAAGAATTTTCTGTTAATGTTTGGTGTGGTGTAATAAATGAAATTTTTTGCGGGCCCCATATTCTACCACCACGCCTAGATGGAAAGTTATTTAATGATTTTCTGCAAAATGAGTTATTTCAATATCTAGAAAATATTCCTCTAAATCTTAGAAACGAATTCTGGATTCAAATGGACGGGTCTCCCGCGCATTTGTAAATCGCGAGTGGTTAAATAATAATTATCCAGAACGGTGGATTGGACAATTAGGAGCTACAGCCTGGCCAACACGTTCCCCTGACATCACACCTGTCGACTTCTTTGTGTGGGGTCATTTGAAAAATTTAGTTTATTCCAGACCAGTTCATACAAGAGAAGAGCTGATTCTAAGGATAGAGCAGGCCTGTGAAACTTTTGCGAGCCAATACGAATTTTATAAGCCATGTCACTGACACAGTTAAGAGCAGATGCCGAAAATGTGTCGAAGTTAGAGGAGCTCATTTTGAGCAATTATTGTAAATTTTAAGGCCCACATTAATCCTTAATGATATATAAAGTGCTCTATAAATTTTTTTCACGATCTAAGTTAATAAAAGTTATGAATTCTAGTTTTTGTAAAATTAATTACGAACTTAGTTAATAAAGAGTAGTTTCTGTAATGTTAACTTACCATCTGTCGACCACACCACATCATTTATGTAAATGATAAATAACAATGGACCCAAAATGGAGCCCTGTGGGACACCATGTTCCACCATTCTCTCATCCGAGCATTCTCCTCCGAAAAGAGTTTGTTGAGTTCTCTCATTCAAGTAGCTCTCAACAAGCTGAAGGCTTTTTTTGCTTAGACCATAGTACTTTAGTTTTTTTATAAGTATTTTGTGGGGTATATAGTCGAAGGCTTTCGACAGGTCGCAGAGAGTAGCACCCACATGCTGCCTATCCTCAAAGCCGTCAACTATGTACTCCAGCATCGTGCTTATTGCCGATGTTGTGGACTTGGCTTTTCTAAAGCCATGCTGATCATTAGAAAACAAATTATTGCTCTCGAAATAATTGTAGAGTTGTTTTTTTAACAAGGATTCAAAAATTTTTGACAGAGTTGGAACTAAAGCGACTGGTCTATAGTTTCCAGGATCCTCTTTGCTACCTTTTTTGAAAATAGGTACAATTTTAGAACGTTTCAAGCAGATTGGAAATGTGCCCTCGATAATACATTGATTTATAAGTTTTGTTATTGGAATAAGCCATAGATGTCCCTGCTGTGTTTAGTTTTTAACTCGTTAAATACTTGCCTCACCTCATTGAAAGTCACCCAAGTGAAAGAAAACCCGTCCCCCGGTATACTCAGCTCAGATCTTTGCAGATATTCCTCGATGCCCACAGGAGAAACAGGCATTCCTCGAAGCAACGTTTCGGCGACCCCTGTAAAAAAGGTATTTAGTTCATTGGCAGAGATTACTGTTGAACCCTCAAGGCAAGGTGTCACTCTATGTCTATTTACTACTTGCCATGCTGCTCAAATTTTGTTATCTGAATTATCAATATATTTTGAATTTGCGTGTTTTTTGGCTAAGTTTATTTCATTATGATAATGGTTTCTTTCTATTTTTTTGAAGAGCTATTTGAGGAGTCTTATATATGATATATAATTCTTTTAGGAATTTTAATTGTTCCCTAATATTAGCTAAGTGTTCATTGTACCAAGTTATGGTTTCTTTTTTATGTTTACTCTTTTTCTTTAGAGGAAAAGCTTCCTCATAAAATTCTAGAATGAGATTGTGAAGAATACTACATTTTTCTTCAACCAATATATTAGATGTTATGAAACTATAGTCCACATTTTCTAAAGAGTGAAATATACTATTAATACCTGAGTCTGTTATTGGTCTATGCAAATAGTTTACCCGAGGTGTTGTTTGGTTCTCAGCTGGAAAGCTTCTTACGTTCAAGTCTACTGCCAAGTGGTCCGAGACCATGATATCCAAAGTATCTGCACTAAACTCTAAAACATTCATAAAGTTTACAAATATGTTATCTAGACAAGCATTTTGACGTGTATTATTAAAATTTTGTTGGTTAAAACCATATGAGTTTAAAAGGTCTATAAATTCGTTTTTTTATTATCGAAACATAAATTAAAATGTATATTAAAATCGCCTGTGATGACTACATATTTAAAATTGAGACACAGATCTAAAATTAATGTCATTTGCTCTACAAACATTTTAAAATTTCCATTTGGAGGACGATAAACAACAATTATTTATATAACTAGATTAAATTTTTTTATTTTCACAGCACAAACTTCGCAACACATTTCTATGGACAGATTGGTTATTTCGGGTTTTTCTTCGTATTCCAAGTTTTGTCTTAATAGGATGGTAACTCCACCATGAGCATGTTGTAGTCGGGCAAAGTATGATGAGATCTTGTAGTTCTCTATGTGAACGCATTCTTTGTTACCTCAACTTTTTGTTTTCTTCCTGTTAAATAGGATTGAAATAAACTTAATGTTCTTCCTCTAACACCATACAATTCCAATTTCTTTAAAAGTAAGTCATAATCAATGCAATCATACGCTTTAGACAAATCTAAACATAACCCAAGTGCCAAATTCCCCCGACTCAATATTATCTAAAATATGCTTGATAAACTGGAAGATTGCAGTATGTGTTGACCTGCTAGCGGTATATCCGTGCTGAATTATATTAAGTATATTGTATTCGTTTATAAATTCTATCAGTCTTTGACACCATCGATAGTTCAAACCATTTTGAAAAGGATGGCAAGATGCTTATTGGTCTATAGTTTTCCATTAGTTCAATGTCCCCTTTTTTAAATAATGGTTTTATTAGAGCTATTTTAAGATTATTTGGAAAAATGCCTTGTTTAAACGAATTATTGATAAGAAAACATAGAACATTGCAAATTACAGGGATAGCTATTTTTACAATACTTGTGGGTATTTCGTCCACTACGCTACTATATTTATTTTTAATTCTTATACCAAGTTCACATACCTCCTTTATCGATATTGGTCTTAAAAACTTGGATCTGTCATTTTCTTTGACTTTACATTTGACTGGCAAAGATTCAAGTTTATTTAATAACTCCGGGACTATAGATAACAAATGCTCATTATAGAGGTCAGGTATTTGTTCCGGGTTGCCTTTAATTCGAATATCGATATTTAGATCTTGAGCCTGTCCAGTTGTCTTTGCATATATTCCACATACACTTACTTTTATTGTCTGATGATGCTAATCTTTTTTCATATTCTTCTGACCTCACCACACGTAACAAATTGCAATTTCTTCCTTTGTTTTGTTGTATGATTGTTTAAATTATTCATAAATGTGTTCCATTGTTTGTCAACATCATTACTGTTTATATGTTTCTGCCCAGTCTTGATCTTTTAATAAGTTTATAAAATAGGATTTGTTTTGATCAGAAAAAATCCTTTTAAAATGTGTGATGTTTTCAAAATGATGTTTTAATTGAAAAGTTAGTTGTTGTGCAGTGTGGTCAGATATGAAAGTATTTAGAACAGTGCCACTTATATAATCAAAATTTACAAAAATGTTATCGATTCTAGATGCCGCATTATGAACAATGCTAGTGTTAACATAAATTGATTGATTTAGGCCAAAAGATTCGAGCATTGAGACAAAATTTGTTTTGTGACTATTATCTTTAAGTAACTCTATATTAAAATCACCAGCCAAATTAATTTTCTTATTCTCTACTATTATACTAATACTCGTTCACACTTATCTATAAAGTTGAACATGTCACCAGATGGTGGTCTATATACACATATAGTTATTATTTGCGACCCAGAAAAATTACATTCTACAGCAGAAAACTCACATTCATTTTTAGTTGACACGCTTACAGTTTGTGTCCTTGTTCGAAAGTTTATACTTTTATGTACATAAATTTATTTATTTTTTTATTAACATTTATGTCTTAGGATCTAAAAGATATAACGTCAAAAAAAAAAATTTAAAAATTTCAAAAATCAGAAAATACAAACATTCAGTGTGTTAAATTAAACACTCAATACAGAATTACAGAAAACTAACATATAAATGTAAAATATTCCTTGACATCATAATAACAATTTTCAAGAAGATAGTTTTTTACATTTTTTTCAAACTTTTTATATGAATTTATTGCTTTAAGACTTGCTGGAAGGGAGTTATACATGGTGCTGCAAAAACAGTAAGGACTTTTTTGAAAGGATGTTGTTTTGTAGTGTGGTAAGGATATATTGCTGTTACTTCTGGTTGGATAATCATGAGTTGTCGAGCTCGGTGGAAACATGCTACATTTTTTTCTGACAAATAAGACTGCATGTAAAATTAAAATACATGGAAGTGGCAGTATTTTGTGTTGGACAAAATAAGGCTTACATGAAACCAGAGGGTTAAGTGAAAAGATTTTTCGGATTATTCTTTTTTGCAATATAAATAATCTGTTCAAATTTGTCGATTGACCCCAGAAAATGTCACCATAACTTAAATGACTATAAGCAAGAGCATAGTATGTGTTCAGGAGTTGTTTTGTTTCCAATATATCTTTAAGATTTTTTATAGCGAAGTATGCAGTATTTAACTTACCAGCAACATAATCTAAGTGATTTTCCCATTTGATATGTGGATCTAAGAAGATACCGAGAAATTTAAAATTATCTGTGTTGTTAATGGGATTATCATGAAGCTTTAGTTCTAAGTCACGAGGTAAATCTTTTCTTATAGTCAAAGTCATATAACAGGTTTTAGATTCGTTAACAATGAGTTTATTTTTCGAACACCAATTAGAGAATGTAATTAACATATTGTTAGCTTTTCTTTCTAGATCATCCAAGGTACTGGCTGAAATTGCGACAGTGGAATCATCGGTATAAAGTATTAGTTTGCTATCATCCTGTGAGGTATGTTTATCTAAGTCATTTATAAAAAGTGTGAATCAAAGTGGAGATCAAATGCTGCCTTGTGGCACTCCATAAGAAATTGTTTGTTCATTTGACAGAATATTTCCCACTCTAACTCTGATTCTACGTTGTTCCATGTATGACTTTATCCAATCGTTTATTGTACCTCTTATACCAAGAGCATAGTTTTTTTTTTGTAAAATAGAACTGTTCAAACAATCGCCAAAGCCGCCACGGGGATATCATATAGGTTAGAACATGCTGATTTATTCTTTAAGTTTTTTAGGGCTTGGTATAGTTCTTTTAAATTGAGGGGCGTGACAAAAATTGATTCCAAATGATATTCACACAAAGTGCAATCAGATATGCCGCAGTTGTTATTTAGCTAAGTGTTATTGATTAGCTTTTCTGCACTAGTGGCAAAGAAGTTACAAAATGTATTACTTATTTCAGTTAAGTCTGTAATGTAATGATCATTTGATATGAGTTTTGTGGGGTTGGAACTATTATTTTTTACTCTACCCAAATTTGTATTAACCACATGCCAAATCATTTTTGAATTATATGATGCACTCAAAATCTTTTGTTTGAAAAAATTTTTTTTTTCTAAAACCAATCTTTCATGAAAAATTTTTTTTGATTGAGTATAGTTCTTTTGTTTCTTGAGTACCCAAGGATTTAGCGAGCCAGTATAGATCTTTTACATGCTCATTTTGCTTTATTAAATCTGAATTTTCCCATGATTTGTTTTGAGAGGTTTTTATGGTGAGTTCTCCAGGCAGTATAGGAAATTATTCCAGAAAAATGACCAAGATTGGTTCACATCACGTTGAGTATATAGGTAACTGAAATCTGTCATAGAGAGTTGATAATTAAGTTGAAAAGTATTTTGAGCATCGAAAAATCGTTTAAAATAGTGCTTGTTGGTTGTCAGAATGTTGTCATCGGAGTTTTTCCCATGAAAGGTTATAATTTGTGCCTTATGATCAGCAATATTTGTTAAAAGATTTGCAGCTTTGAGATTTGGAATATTTGTGAGAACATGGTCGAGAGCTGACGGAGTTTGATTTGGTACTTCTTTAGTGGGTTCTAGTGGAAGTACTGATTTTAAGTTAAAGCCTTCAAGCAAGTCAAATAAAATCGTTCTTTCAGGTGAATCCTTTATGTTATTAATATTTAAGTTGCCGCATACTATTAAATATTGATATCTTGATACTAAGTGAGAAAGGGTTGAATTAAGAGCAGTTATAAATCTGTTGAAGCTATTGAAGATGGAATTATTACAGGAGTGGTATATTACAAGAAGGCCTGTTTTTAAATTTTTTAGGTTACAAGAAATTCCTACACATTCGAAAATAAATTCAGTTGTGAATTAAGAAATATTAATAGTTTTGAAATTATTGTTTTTACTGTAGATACACCACCATGTATGTGTTCTTTTCTTGAAAAATTAGTTGCCAATTGGTAGCTTGGTATGTTTGTTACTTTTGCTTGTGCTTCTTTCATCCAGTGTTCCGAGATGCATAAGAATTCAGGTTCTTCCTGTAGTAATAGCTTCAGTTGAGGTATTTTATTTGAGAGGCATTGTTGTTGGATAGTTTTCCAAAGCATTTCAAAATTATTTTCTACCGTAGTGTCCACTTTGTCGATTAAAGTTTCTGTTGTAGTTGTTCTGTTGGTATCTGTTTGTCCTTGTGCTTTGTGAGGGTCGAAAGGACTGGTATCTCTGTACTGCTATGTTTTCTGGCCAGTTTTGGGAGCTCATTAACTGTTCATCCAGTTCTTTTCTAGCACTGATTTTAAAAGCCTTATAATCCCCAGACTTAACAGGTATGTTTTCAACAAAGAAGTTTTCATCAGTGCCAAATGTGTCTTTTAAATATTCCATTACTGCTTCTTCTGAGACCTCTTTTGAAACTTTAGAAATAAAAACTGATGTTTGAGGAATTAATTTTGCTGCTGTAAGTTTACTTTCTATTTTCGTTTGGTCCAAGAATCCATTGTTTCCTGTTATTTGTTGAACGTTTCTAAAACTTTTCGATTTACTTTGATTTTCTTTATCTTGAGGGGTGGAGGTAGCAGACTCGTTTTTTCCCTGATGATTACTGGTTAATTTCCCCAAATCACTTTTGAGGCATAAGATTTTGGCTTGTTGAGAGTCGCATATGCTTTTAAGTTCTTTATAAGCCACTTTTAATGCTTCTAACTTCCCCCATGCTCCTCAGTGTCACGGCAAAAACATGATCCCAGCTTAAAGTTTTTTAATGACAGATACTTCAGTTCAGTAGTTTTCCAATGTTCCATAAAACATAGGAACTTACAGTTTGTGTGATACCTTAACAAATCATTCAGTTTATCTACCGAGTTGCCAAGAGACTGTATATTTTGATGGATGAGACTCATTTTTTGAATAATTTGAGTGCCTATTCTTATCTTTATCTGTAATTAGCTGTTGGTTTCTTATAAAAAATTTTCACGGTAATCTATGTTGTTCTTAAATCTAGCTAGCCTCCGTTTGTATATTGGACAGTTTATATCTCGTGCAGAATGTTAAACATCTGAGAATTTCATTTTTTGACAATCTAGTACAGTCTAGCCATATGTTCTTGTCCACATTTATGACAGCATTCCTTTTCTGTGCAATATTTCGCTACATGTTCAAAACCCCAGGATTTGAAGCACAAAGCTAAATTTACATGTTCTTGGACATTGTCTTGTCCTTGACACCTATTATTTTATTTATTTCACTTTCACTTGGGTTGAAGTATTCCAAATTTCCTGAGAAAGTTCTTGCCTTTTGTCACTTCATCATCAAAGGGATTTTTAAGTTTCACAGTAGGTTTTCCATCATTGTTTTTATGATTCATGATTTCGTTTTTATGTACAAGAAAATTCGTTGACCCGGAGTTTACAAACACTCCCAATTGTTCACAGGGTCCAAATGATATGTTATCCGACACTAAAACTAATTTTTTTTGTCTATTTTTCTAAAAAACTGTGATTAAAGATCCGCGATCGCGAAAATAAACAATACAATACATATATATAACTTAATACATAAACCTGTTATATCGTACTTCCACATATTTTATATTAACATAAATCTCAAACGCTCTATGTTATATTCATTAGTTTGACGATACATTGTCATTACTTCTTTAGTATTTTTATTGTCAACCACTAATTGTAGATTAAAGCTAAAAGAAATCGCCAAATGATCTGCAATATGAAGATCTACCAGCGCGGAGGTGTAGAATTCCGACAAGATATTTGTGACAAGGTAGTCAATGGCTGAAATAGATGTGACTTGTTTGTAAAGATCCTAGTAGGAGATTTTATAATATTTTTTAAATTGAAGGAGGTTATTAATTCGGACAACACTTTGTAATTATTGTTTTCCACACAGAGACTATTGATATTTAGTACGCCACATAGTATCAGATTACCTTTTGGTAGCATATGTATTTCGTTAAGTAAGCCATTCAAATTTGTGATAACTGTTTCAACACAGCCCTGAGAGGGACGATAAACTTAAACAATGTAGAGACATGAACTCTTTTTAGAAATTTTATCAATCCTTATTTCAGTAAGTATCTCATTTCTTACATAAATAACTGTTCCTCCATGTTTATGTTCATCTCTACAGGAAAAAGTAAGAATTTTATAGTAAGATATTTTCATAAACTCTATATGGGTCGTGTCAGCCCAATGTTCCGTAATACATAGAATATCAGGTTTGCTGTCATGTGTGATAATTTCACAATCATTAAGTTTATTACTAAGACATTGTGCATTAACACTTATCATAGTCAGCTTTCTTGTGTAATTGGTCGATAAAGATCTCCTAAAAAATTATCGGCGTCACGATCATTGTCGTCAGGTTTTGTAGTCGGGTCCTGGGTTGCATCATAATTTAAATCATTGTCGTCGGGTTTTGTAATAGGGTCCTGTCCGTTAGAGATTAAATGGTTTTCCCTATCCTCACTCTGGCCCGCCATCAATACATCACCATTTCTACCTACTGAGATGCTTTTCTTAGTGTTTATGAATATGAGATTTGATTTTACTGGGAAAGCATTTTTGTGACAGAGTCAACAGATGAAATCAAATTATTAGTAAAGTAATTAACTTTTTTGAGAAATCGATTAGGTTAGAATTGAAGTTGTATACTACGTTTTTGTTTTTTGAATTAAGCAGAACCGGCACTGAACAAACTATAAGATTGGTATGAGTGCATAATTTCAATTGGAATTCTACTTGGAAAGAGACTGGAAACACCATCTTAAGCTAGAAAAACATCAAGTGTACAAAGGTTTGCAAAGAAAAAGCTTTTGGTCAAAACAGTGAACAAATCAAAAAGCTGAAGGTTGAGTTAGATAAACTTCAGAGCGACATGCATGTACTAAAACATCAAATACATGAAAAAGATGAAAAAATGTATGCTCTTGAGTTAGAAATGAAGAAAACTACTGTAGTTTTTCAGGAAAAAATAGAGGAATCAACCAGAGAAATGGCAGAGAAGGACACGAAATACAACAGAGAAAGACGAAAAACTCGGGATTTTGAGGAAGAGGTGTTTGAGTCAGAAAGAAAATATATTGAAAAAATAAATAAAAAGACAGAGGAAGCAACCAAACTTAAACTTGAAATTACGAATATCCTAGAGTAAGATACCTCTATGCAGAAGGAGAAGATATCTTATGTGGAAAAAAAATAAAAAGCTAGGTGACGATTTACAGGAGGTACAAAATTTAAACAAAAATATGCTTACTTCTATACGAGTGCTGGAAAATAAAAACCAGATGTACAGTGCACAAGTTGCCAGATTTCAGCGTGAATTAAGTGATATCAAAAAGTATAATTCCTCAGAAACCACTAAGAATGGTTTTTGTAGCACGAGTGAAAAAAAATCAATCACTGAACCTAGTGTTTTGGAACCCAGAAATGACTGCGATGTGCAAGTAAAGGCATGAGTACCTAGTATGCCTAGTTTTAAACCTAGTTTCAAACCTATTCCTCTGAGAAAGCCTCAAATGTTAATTATTGGAAATAAGAATTATGTAAAAAGTTGTGCGTCCCTTTTAAAGAAATGTACACAGGTAAAATATGACATAAACTGTCAGTATCTTGATAAGAATCTTTTTGATGACGTTGTTGACGAAATAATAGACCTTGGTGGATATCTGACGAAGGATGATTGTGCTATAGTATTTTGTGGATGTGAAAATGCCATAAGAGGAAAACCCATAAGTCAGGATAGTTTGAAGAAACTTTCAACTTTATCACGTAAAACAAACTTAGTTGCCGTTGGTTCGGCGTTTGCTGCTAGAAGAAAAGTGCTGAATGATATTACCCATAACCATTCACACAAGCATACATGCCATGAATAGCTCGATATTTGTTCCTGGACAATTTTATGCATATTGAAGAAAAGTCTTGGAATGCTGCCATCTATGACACTAAGAAGTTGGTGAGCCATCCTTTGACACTAAGAAGTTGGTGAGCAGATTTATTGCCTCTCAGATTAATAGTGTATTTGGGAACCTGAAACAGGGTGTTGTTAACCCTGTTGAATCAAGAGTGGATCTGGAGTGTGGTAGAGTTGTTGCGGAGGAGAGTATACCGAGGCATAATGCTTTTTTTAGTGTAGGCAGAGATACCAGTTTTTCACTGTTGCTGCTTAATGTTCAGTCAGTCAGGAATAAAATTGACGAATTACAACTTTTTCCTGATAGTATTGATTACCCTGATGTGTTGCTTCTGACTGAGCATTGGTTAAATGGTGTTGAGCCGTTTTCTCTGTCGGATTATAGTGTATTGTCTAAGTATTCCAAATCTACTTACATTCATGGAGCCACAATGATACTTGTCCACAAAATTTTAAACACATATTCTTTCTTTGACTATGAGAAATTTAATGATACGATTGTTGAAAAAGTGTTTGAATTTTCTATAGTACATGCACCTAAGCTAAATGTTTTTGTTGTCTGTTTATATAGACCTCCGAATACTGATGTATCTCTTGTTGTGACTAGGATGGAGTCACTTATTATGGAGTTCCCTTTACATGCATTGGTTATTTTGGCGGGTGACCTAAATATAAATTATAGAAATAAATCGCACCTGAATTTTAAAATAATATCTAACTTACTTGATTCATTGAACTTAGTGATGGATGTGGAGGATCCTACTCGTGTTGCTGAATATTTGTCATCATTGATTGACTATCTTTGTTCTAACCGAGCAGGTGCATTTGAAAGCTGTTGTTTGCTAAATGCAGGTTTTTCTGATCACCATGTGGTTTTGTGCGATTTTAAGGTTTCATTTAAAAAATCAAAGAAAACTAAACGTAGGGGTAGACTTTTTACTCGTAAAAATTATGGTAGGTTTTCTCAATTATGTGCTGAAAGTGACTGGAGTGGAGTTTTGCACTTAAATGACCCGCTCGCAGGCTTTCACAGCCTACTAACTTACAATTTCAAATTGCCTTTTCCCCTTAAAACCATAAAAACGAGGAAGAGAAATCGTGGTTTACCAAAGGACTTAAAACCTCGTCCAGAAATATGCGTTCCTTGTATATGCTGCGAAAGTATTTTTTTGAAAATCCAACGTTTATTTCATATTTTAACAAATATCAAACTGTCTATAGAAGTACAATTGAAGCAGCTAAACAGCTCCACTATGCCAATCGACTGAAGCAATCCACAAATGAACAGAGGGAGAGTTGGAGGATTGTTAAGGAACTGTGTGTAGAAAATGGTCAAACAACCTGTTCCAATCTGACATGTCATCAGTTGATTTCCTTTTAAGGTAAACCACCTTGGCTGCCAACTTGTCCTCTCATATAAATCCCACAAAGGATCCTTTGACCTTCCTTGATGGTATACGAGTGAGAGACACATTTTTGCTCCAACTGATATAAATGAAATTAAAGATACCTTTACAGAATTAAAAAATAAAAATACATCTGGCTGGGATAATATTTCTTTGAGGATACTTTTACATTTGCCCGCTGTCGCACTAAACACGCCTGCAGAGGCAATAAATTTGTCTTTTCAGAGTGGTATTTTTCCCCCTTCCCTAAAGCGAGCAAAAGTTATTTTACTTTTTAAAGGGGGTGACCGTGAAGTGCCCTCTAACTTTAGACCTATTTCATTGCTTCCAACATTGGCTAAGGTTATTGAAAAGCTGGTGAAGAGGCGAGTCGTTGACTTCGTTGTGGCGCACAATCTTGTTAGCAGTATTCAGTTTGGTTTTCAAGCTTCCAAAAACACAAATGATGCAATTTTTTAACAGCTTGTATACAACTCTGAACTGTGGAGAAGTTGCCGCAGCAGTATTCTGTGACCTTACCAAGGCATTTGACTGGGTAGATCATAGAGTGGTGTTGCGAAAACTTGAAACATATGGATTCAGAGGTGCAACTTTGGCCTGGATCAAGTGAAAGAGAAATTGTTTCTGGTGTTCCTCAGGGATCTGTTTTAGGCCCGGTTTTGTTCCTGTTGTATGTCAACGATCTGTCCAGATTGAGCATTTCGGGAGTGTTTACGATGTTTACTGACGATACGACAATTCTCTGGCATAATAAGGACGCTAATCAGTTGGAGCTTGCCATCAAAATGGTTTTATTGAAGATAAAGGAATGGTGTGATTCCAATTTCTTAACTTTGAATGTGTCAGAAACAAATATTGTTTCTTTTAAATGTCAGATTGGTGAAATGTCTCTTGACTCTCAGGTTTTGGGAAATTTGAAACTTAATAAGTTTCTGGGTTTGTATATAGATAAAAGAATAAATTTTGAAGCACATATCTTAAGTATGAATGTTAAATTAGCTAAGGGATGTTTTGCCTTGAGAGTTGTTGCTCGGGAGCTAAGAATGTCCATGGCAAGGAACGTTTACTTTCCTTTGATTAAGTCCCATTTAAGTTATGGAATATGCTTTTGGGGATCTTGCTCTAATCAGTTATTTAACATGGTCTTTGTACTGCAAAAACGTGCAACAAGAAATATGTGTAAACTACCCTTCAGGGAGTCATGCAGGCCTTACTTTGTAAGTCAGAAAATTTTAACTTTACCCTGCATATTTATATTAGAAACAGTCTGCCTTGTGCATGTTAAGTTTGGGCATGAGATTGAGTCAACCCAAGCTTATGCAACTCGAAGCTTTCGACTCACTTCTCTGCCTATTCCCTCTTCGACTCTGACCCAGAAATCTATCATTTTTAACAGCAAAAAAATATTTAATCATCTACCCTCAAATATAAGGGGCATTTCTAATCCAAGACATTTTAAGCGAGAAGTGAGAAGCTTATTGATTGGGAAAGCATACTATTCAGTTGCTGAATTCTTTGAAGAATCATTTAACTTCATATGTAAATACTTTTTTTAGGATTGTAATGGTTATTTTTGTATTTTATGCTTTATATTTAAATCTGTTTTGTGTTTTTGTGTTCACTCTGTGCTATGTTTTTATACATCTAAGTACTAGATGTTGAAGTTTTAATTTTGTACTTTTTAAACTGAATATAATATGCATTATAACAATTTATATATTTTTATATGATCATATTTTATTTTAATATACAACTTTGTTTATTTATTTATTTATTTATTTATTTCTTTATTCCATACAAGATCTTACAATATAAGACATACAGTTCGTCATAAAAATAAAATAAAAGTTAACATAAATCTAGACTAAACTACAAATACACTCATTCAACAGGTAATATATAAATTAAGACAGTGTAGAATTAATCTTGCATACACCCAAGCATACATACATAAAATGCAGATACAATCAGCAATAATTTCTAAGATGAAAGAAAAATATTAAGAATAATGCCCTCAATATGCTTACGAAGAGAAACTGCAGCAGAAATATTCATTCAGACTGTAAAACGAATGTTGCAATAATAAATTTTTCAATTTATTTTTAAATGTTGTTTTATTTTTTATTTGTCTTAATTTTATAGACAGGTGGTTAAAAATAATTTATAGGAGCAATAACACAGCTGTTAGCAGTCCTAGTCATTCTGTGCTGGGGCAGTCTAAGTTCCTCCCCGTTCCGCAGGACATAATCAGTTTGAGCATCCCTAACATATGTAAACCTAAATATATTAGTGTGCACATATATGGCACATTGCAAAATATATATAGAAACCACTGTCAGCTCCTTCAGTTCCTTAAAAAGATTACGGCAAGAGTGTGTCAGTCCCTTAAAACATATTGTTCATATAATCTTTTTTTGAGCTATCATTATCTCATTAATTCTTGTCGCATTTCCCCAGCTGACAACTGCATAGCTAAGCAGGGAATGTGTATATGCGAAGTAATGTGACATAAGGATCTTTCTGTTTGTACAATGGCGGAGCCTCCAAAGTACAAATGTATTCAAAGACAATTTCTTAAGCATTGAGTCAATGTGTGCGCCCCTGAGACACAAGAGTCCAGATGAACACCCAAGAATTTTGTTGAGTAATTTTGCTGAATGCTTTTACCATCAATGTTTATTAAAAGAGAATAGTCAACAGTGCGTGTTTCAAACACCATTAACTCAGTTTTCATTGTATTTAAACTCAGACCATTAGCTAGACTATAGTCATTAGTGAATTTGGCACAAGTTCTCACATCATGACACAGAGCAGGCAGATTGTCAGCTGCGGAAATCGACGTCATATCATCTGCAAAAAGGGTAACAATCCCACCAGGATTATTCAGTGTGACATCTCCAATAAAGACAAGAAACAGAAAAGGTCCCAAGATACTGCCCTGGGGAACACCTGTCTTTATGGTCAGATGGTCTGAGAAGGACTCCTGCCCCCTCACTCCCAATTTCACTATTTGTTTACGGTTACTCAGATATGAAGATATCCAGCTTAAAGACGGTCCCCTCACTCCACAGCGTTCTAATTTTTCAAGAAGCAAATCATGGTTTACAAGGTCAAATGCAGGGCTATAATCAAAAAAGAACCCTGCTACAAGTTTCTTCTGATCCAACATACTTATTACATAGTTTACAGTTGCCAGCACAGCATCCGCATTAGACCTACCCTTACGGAAACCATACTGGCTATCTGGAAGAAGTTTATGTTTATCAAAAAAATTTAAAATTCTGATATAAAATGCCTTTTCAAATATTTTTGAGAACGCCGGAAGCAACGCCACCGCCCTGTAGTTTTCTATCCTCTCCTTATTATTCTTTTTATAAATAGGTGTTATTATGGCACACTTGAGCTTTGATGGAAAAATACCTTCCAAAAAAGATATATTTATTAGGTCTGCAAGGACTGGGGCAATAATTTCAGCGATTGATTTTAGGAGTGAGCAGGGGATCCCATCCCATCCAGCAGCATTCGTATTAGAAACATCATATATAATATCCACTACCTCACTATGTGTCACTGGTAAAAGCAGTTGAATAGGACCATTCAGTTTAGCCCCTGCTGTATTAGTTATCTTTAAGTTGTCAATAGAATTTACGAAGTAACTATTAAAAGCTTGTGCAGCAGTTTTGTGGTCTGACAGAATACTTCCATCAGTATTTTCAAATACATTAGGATAGTTGTGGAATGGTTTCAGATTTACTTACTATACTAGAAATGTATGCGACTATTTTGAGAAGCACAGGAATGCAATCCATAAGAAGCAAATAAATTACAAAGAACATTTGCATTTTGGTCACTGACAGCAGGATTAAAATTTAAATTTAAATCACCACTAACAACTAAGTGGTTTTTACCATTAGAGATATTGTCCATCGCTAATTCAATATTAAACATAAAGTCTCTAATGCTTGCCGAAGGCGGCCTATAAAGGGATAGTACAGTAATGGGCTTCTCACCTGCCACTTCTGTACAGGCATATTCAAAAGACTGGTCTGTGTGCAGAGTCCTGTTTCTTTCCTTGAAATTCCACCTAGTGGAGACGTAAATAGCAACACCTCCCCCACGCGAACCTTCTCTGCATGAGTACCCAGCTAGGTTGTATCCATTTAATTTAAGCAATTTTATTTCATCTGTCGTACACCAGGTTTCCGTTAGAGAAACTATGTCTGGGAATCCTACCTCCATGAGTAATATATTTAAATCATCACACTTATTCCTCATACTGCGTATATTAAAATTTGCTATTTGCGTTTCCTACTAAAGTTTTCCTGCTTAATAGAAACCTGAAAACAGGCATACAACTCTGGATGTTTAGACTTGTGAGCCTCGCAAAGGACCTCAGAAAATTTGCCTTTTAAAAAGTTTTGAAGTTCACTGGCAGTTGTGTCAGGATGAAGTCTTGTTACATGTAATTTTATAAACTTTGGAACAGTCTGTATAGTTTTGTTCGCTTGATTTTCGCCCACGACAAACCTCCGGGAACGCCTGTGAACTACAGTCTTCCATTCTCCTGGATTGTCGTTTTCTAATTTTTCTAAATTCTGAACCCTGTTCATTGTCGTAGTAGACAAAGCAGTCGCTATAGCAAGTTGAACATCATTTGGTTTTATTGTTGGGTTGTTGTTAAAATTTTTGGTATTTGGAATTGGTTTTTTGACATTACCATGCTGATTGTCACCTAGGGATAAGCTGTTACCAGTTTTGGCAACACTGCCACTAGGCGTTCTTTTTAAGGAGCATGCAGGAATTATTTCAACAGCTAATTAAGAAGACTTGTCACAAGCGGGGCTATCTTCACGTATGTTATTTTTGTTTTGATTTTCTAACCTTTCAGAAATAAAATTAATTTTTTCCTTTAAAAGTATGCAATTTTCCAGTAGCAGGTCGTATTTATCTTCAGATGCTGCTAAAAGTTTCTTTAAAAGCTTATTTTCTGCGGCCAAAACGGTACTGCTTAATTCATCAGTCATAACCTCAGAATTATCGGGATTAAAAGTTTGGACTTCGTGGCGACATGGGGGTGATTTTCTCGCCGCTGATTGAACCATACAGCTCGGTTGTAAGGTCTGTTCACACTTATTACACTTAACAAAATTAACGACACTTTTATTGCAATGTTTACACGTACTTTTTAACAGCGATTTATCATCGCCCGCCATATTGTATATCTTTCTAGATAGTTCTCTTTTAGACGACCACAAGCATAAACACAAAACTCAATAAGCCAAAATGAAATAATTAATTGTTTTAATATTCTATATAGAAGTCATGATAGTACATTGTTTATCATCCCATTTCACGATGTTAATTAGGGCTGTTATACTCTAGTATTTCTTCTTTGTTCGTTTACACACTTAAATTGACTTGCTACTAGAGTATATATTGCCAAAAATGACAGGACTTGTTTTTGTTGTTGCTTAGTTTAAGTTTGCTTGCTTTGTACATGAGATTTTTCTTAAATTACAATAAAGCTGTTTTTGACTTTGACTTCGACTAAATATAATATACAAACTGCCTATTAAACTAAAAGACAAATAAATTTAAACATTTAAAATTTTTTTAACAAAGATGGTACGAGGGTAGAATATATATAAAAGCAAATAAAATATACCAACGCAGATTTCCGTCAAAGATCACTTATATGTCACATTTTATACACCTAACAATAAACATAAATTTGGAAAGTGACATGGAAATATCCAAGCCATAGACATTAAAATATTTCATGATGCGAGACAATGGGCAGTTTTGACCATAATGTGTGGGGTGAAAAGGCACACAAAAGAGATCTCTACCCCTAGTGCGATGAAAAGTATTAAAATTTAATTTCTGCAATAAATAACTGCAGTCAGTAATCCCATTTATAACCTTAAAACCAAACACAAGTCAAGATGAATTTTACGAGCCTGAAGAGTTTGAAGATTTGTTATTTCTAGAAGCAAATTGTAATCAAAGTAAAAGCCATCAAATATAATTTTCATTTTGTAAGCACTAGTACGCAAAAATCTCCTCTGTACGGCCTCTATATGTTGTATATCCATATTATAGTATGGGCACCAAACAACCCTTATGGGTAGTTTTGATGAGTGTTTGTGTTTCAGTATCATGGAATTCTGTTTGTCAGCTCGCGGATCCTCTCGTCTTTGCTTTGAATTTCTTCTCTTAAACTTAATATCAGGGCATTGTTTCTTGATATTATTTGTTCAGTCTGCTTTTCGTATTCCATAGCTTCGCTTGCGAACTCTTCAGCGTTTTCTTTAAGTTTCAGAATATAGGCATCTTTTTCTTCCATTGCCCTCTGCAGGTTCTTGATTGTTTCATTTAAAATGTTGACGGCATCCAAATCATTATGCCCTTTATGTTGTTCCCGGCATTCAACAGAACACAGTATCAAGTTGCTGCCTATATGTTTGTGGTGCTTATTAATACGTTCTGTACAGCTTTTATGGAAAATATTGTGGCATGATATGCACAGAGAGTTTTTATGAGGTTTATTCTTGTAGCATTTAAAATTCAAGGCCATATTGTCTTAGGTTGTTTTTTGTCAAATATATAAGAAGAGAAACGGATAAATATATGGGAAGAAGCCAGAATGAGAGAGAGAGAGATAGTTTCAAGTGTAGATATGAAATGGACAGTGAGTGACTGAATCCCACCTACTCAAATCAACAGGCATCAGTCAACACTGGAAATTCTTGAACATGTGGCAGCGTCGCACTTCAAATATGCCCAATGAAAACAAAACTAGTTGGACAGGTGGTTTAGAAGTTCCCTAAATGGATACACTGAGTTAGTATGGCAACAGCGCCTGCTGAATAATATTTAAAACGTCGTTGTGAACAATTTGTAAAAGATATCTATTAAAGTACTTCTATTGCCTTTTTCAGTAAAAAAAAACACAATTTAAAGAAAAGAAAAGAAAAAAATTAAAGTCCTATAGTGTAGGGTCTCCTTTAGTTGATTGGTCAAAGTCCAGGTTTCTTGGTTATAGCTGTTGTTGTTTTCAATGAGGTTACAAATGTTAGAATAAACGTGATTTTATTAAGTTTCTTGACACTTTTTTTGTTACTGCGACATAGTTTAACATAGCAGATGGTTCATTGTAATGTTTTCTACATTTTAATTTACCCTCAACACAATTTATTTACTTCAAATTTTCGGAGCACAAGTCAGAAATGACCGTTTTCTATATTCTATTCTACAGGGTGGTCCTTTTAAAGTGTTACAAAGCGATATTGAGAAAACGGCTGATTGAAAATAAATGAGATTTCTAGGGATGCAATGAGTCGTTGGGGGACATTTTTTGACGGAGTAAGTAATGTTTTAACCCTTTCCACTGTTTAGGGGTGGGGGGTAACTTTTAAATGTTAAATGGAAAGGTGCAGTTTTTTTTTCAGATTCGTAATCTCCAGAAAAAACTACGTTATAATCAATGAATAATTTAATGTCAATGTCACTACGCTAAATTCAACAAAATTAAAAAGAAAATCAACAGAAAAAAAACTGATATTAGGTACATGATTTTATTTTATTAGATGTTCAAAATAACGGCCATTTTGTTCTAAACATTTAGACAACTTTCTTTCCGTGCAGTTTTGAATGACAACCATTTTATTCAGAAGCATTGTCGTTGTTTTTTCTACATCCTATATATATATATATATATATATATATATATATATATATATATATATATATATATATATATATATATATATATATATATATATGTATATATATATATGTATATATATATATATATATATATATATATATATATATACATATGTATATATATATATATATGTATATATATATATATATATATATATATATATATATATATATATATATATATATATATATATATATATATATATATATATATATATATATATATATATATATATATATATATACATATATATATATATATATATATATATATATATTATATACATATATATATATATATATATATACATATATACATATATATATATATATTTATATACATATATATATATATATATATATATATATATATATATATATATATATATATATATATATATATATATATATATATATATATATATATATATATATATATATATATATATACATATGGATATATATATATATATATATATATATATATATATATATATATATATATATACATATGTATATATATATATATATATATATATATATATATATATGTATATATATATACACATATGTATATATATACATATATATATATATATATATATATATATATACATATGTATATATATACATATGTATATATATATATATATATATATATATATATATATATATGTAGAAAAAACAACGACAATGCTTCTATATTATAAAATGGTTGTATTCAAAACTGCACGGAAAGAGATTTGTCTAAATGTTTAGAACAAAATGGCCGTTATTTTGAACATCTAATAAAATAAAATCATGTACCTAATATCAGTTTTTTTTCTGTTGATTTTCTTTTTAATTTTGTTGAATTTAGCGTAGTGACATTGACATTGACATTAAATTATTCATTGATTATAACGTAGTTTTTTCTGGAGATTACGACTCTGAAAAAAAAACTGCACCTTTCCATTTAATATTTAAAAGTTACCCCCCACCCCTAAACAGTGGAAAGTGTTAAAACATTACTTACTCCGTCAAAAAATGTCATTGCATCCCTAGAAATTTCATGTATTTTCAATCAGCCGTTTTCTCAATATCGCTTTGTAACACTTTAAAAGGACCACCCTGTAGAATAGAATATAGAAAACGGTCGTTTCTAACTTGTGCTCCGAAAATTTGAAGTGAATAAATTGTGTTGAGGGTAAATTAAAATGTAGAAAACATTACAATGAACCATCTGCTATTTTAAACTATGTCGCAGTAACAAAAAAAGTGTCAAGAAACTTAATAAAATCACGTTTATTCTAACATTTGTAATCTCATTGAAAACAACAACAGCTATAACCAAGAAACCTGGACTTTGACCAATCAACTAAAGGAGACCCTACACTATAGGATTTTAATTTTTTTCTTTTCTTTTCTTTAAATTGTGTTTTTTTACTGGAAAAGGCAATAGAAGTACTTTAATAGATATCTTTTACAAATTGTTCACAACGACGTTTTAAATATTATTCAGCAGGCGCTGTTGCCATACTAACTCAGTGTATCCATGTAGCGAACTTCTAAACCAACTGTCCAACTAGTTTTGTTTTCATTGGGCATATCTGAAGTGCGACGCTGCCACATGTTCAAGAATTTCCAGTGTCGACTGATGCCTGTTGAATTGAGTAGGTGGGATTCAGTCACTCACTGCACCTGAAACTATCTCTCTCTCTCTCTCATTCTGGCTTCTTCCCACATATTTATCCGTTTCTCTTCTTATATATTTGACAAAAAACAACCTAAGACAATATGGCCTTGAATTTTAAATGCTACAAGAATAAACCTCATAAAAACTCTCTGTGCATATCATGCCACAATATTTTCCATAAAAGCTGTACAGAACGTATTAATAAGCACCACAAACATATAGGCAGCAACTTGATACTGTGTTCTGTTTAATGCCGGGAATAATATGAAGGGCATAATCATTTGGATGCCGTCAATATTTTAAATGAAACAATCAAGAACCTGCAGAGGGCAATGGAAGAAAAAGATGCCTATATTCTGAAACTTAAAGAAAACGCTGAAGAGTTCGCAAGCGAAGCTATGGAATACGAAAAGCAGACTGAACAAATAATATCAAGAAACAATGCTCTGATATTAGGTTTAAGAGAAGAAATTCAAAGTAAAGACGAGAGGATCCGCGAGCTGACAAACATAGAATTCCATGATACTGAAACACAAACACTCATCAAAACTACCCATAAGGTATGCAACGGTTGTTTGGTGCCCATACTATAATATGGATATACAACATATAGAGGCCGTACAGAGGAGATTTTTGCGAACTAGTGCTTACAAAATGAAAATTATATTTGATGGCTTTTACTTTGATTACAATTTGCTTCTAGAAATAACAAATCTTCAAACTCTTCAGGCTCGTAAAATTCATCTTGACTTGTGTTTGGTTTTAAGGTTATAAATGGGATTACTGACTGCAGTTATTTATTGCAGAAATTAAATTTTAATACTTTTCATCGCACTAGGGGTAGAGATCTCTTTTGTGTGCCTTTTCACCCCACACATTATGTTCAAAACTGCCTATTGTCTCGCATCATGAAATATTTTAATGTCTATAGCTTAGATATTTCCATGTCACTTTCCAAATTTATGTCTATTGTTAGGTGTATAAAATGTGACATATAAGTGCTTTTTGACTGAAATCTGCGTTGGTATATTTTATTTGTTTTTATATATATTCTACCCTTGTACCATCTTTGTTAAAAAAATTTTAAATGTTTAAATTTATTTGTCTTTTAGTTTAATAGGCAGTTTGTATATTATATTTAGTCGAAGTCAAAGTCAAAAACAGCTTTATTGTAATTTAAAAAAATCTCATATACAAAGCAAGCAAACTTAAACTAAGCAACAACAAAAACAAGTCCTGTCATTTTGGCAATATATACTCTAGTAGCAAGTCAATTTAAGTGTGTAAACGAGCAAAGAAGAAATACAAAGTTGTATATTATAATAAAATATGATCATATAAAAATATATAAATTGTTATAAATATATATATATATATATATATATATATATATATATATATATATATATATATATATATATATATATATATATATATATATATATATATATATATATATATATATATATATATATATATATATATATATATATATATATATATATATATATATATATATATATATATATATATATATATATATATATATATATATATATATATATATATATATATATATATATATATATATATATATATATATATATATATATATATATATATATATATATATATATATATATATATATATATATATATATATATATATATATATATATATATATATATATATATATATATATATATATATATATATATATATATATATATATATATATATATATATATATATATATATATATATATATATATATATATATATATATATATATATATATATATATATATATATATATATATATATATATATATATATATATATATATACCTATACAGCAATTTGAGATCAACTTACACATATATATATATATATATATATATATATATATATATATATATATATATATATATATATATATATATATATATATATATATATATATATATATATATATATATATATATATATATATATATATATATATATATATATATATATATATATATATATATATATATATATATATATATATATATATATATATATATATATATATATATAATTTACAAGAGGCAGGCAAATGAGTGTTATGTTCGGGATATTGAGGAAATTGAGGGGAAATTTCAAAGGGACCCAAAAAGTTGTGGAATTATAAACACCAAGACTAATTATAACGAAATTCCAGATAAAGTTAAATATAATAATGAATATGCAATACATGGCATTTCTATTGACAATATGTTTGCAAAACACTTCTCGTCAGTTTATGTCCCATGTCAGAACTTTAAGAATAATCTTGAGAATGACAATCTTTGCATGAACACAAGTCAATCAATAACTTCTTTCTATATAAAAATCTCTCATATTCTTGAACGACTTGAACAAGAATTATTCATTTTCACTTGCACGTTCATTATTGTTAATTTTTAATATGCCATTGTCAAAAGGAGTTTTTCCTGTTGTTTGGAAAAAATGTTTTGTACCAGTTTTTAAGAATGAAGGTGGTAGAGATGAAGTTCAAAATTACAGGTCTATATCAATTATCTCCAAAATTCCAAAGTTGTTCGAATCCATAATTAATGATTACTTGACAAATGTCTTTAAAAATATTATTACAACAAAGCAACATGGTTTTGTGGAGGGTAGATCTATAACAACAAACCTACTCATATATGAATCGGCCATATCTAAGACCTTGGAAGCAGGATAATCTGTAGACTCAGTATACACCGACTGCTCTAAGGCTTTTGATAGGGTAGATCATTCAATTCAAAAATATAAACTACGAATGTATGGTCTGGGAGGAACTTTTATGAATTGGATAAGCTCCTATTTGAATAATAGACGACATATTGTTAAAATCAATAACACCTTTTCTCTGATTCATTTATTGCAACATCTGGGGTGCCACAAGAAACACATCTGGCTCCACTTCTCTTTAACTTGGTAATTAATGATGTAGTTGGCTGCTTTCACTTTAGTCAAGTGCTACTATATGCAGATGATATAAAAATCTTTATCTGTTTAGACTCAAAAGATTCACTTCAGAATATGCGGAATGATTTATCTAGGTTTGAGAAATGGTGCTCAGAGAATAGAATGTGCTTAAACACCAAAAAATGCAAATATATTCAGTTTACAAGGAATGTAAATCCTGAAAAAAATGCCTATTTTCTTGAGAGATCTCATATTGAGAATGTTACAATTCGCGATCTGGGAATTATCTTTGATGAGAAATTAACTTTTACGAGTCATATCAAGCTCTGTTGCAACAAAGCTCTTAAAATGTTGGGATTTGAAAAGAGGCGTATAGGGGACTTTACTAATATATTTGCTCTAAAGACTCTATGTTAGCTTAGTTCGTAGTCACCTAGAAAGTAGTGTTTGTGTTTGGTCCTCATATTATTTAAAGTACATTAATAAACTAGAAAGGATACAGAACAGATTTCTTAGATACATTGCATTCAAAATGAAAATTCTAAAGGATGATATTGACTATAATGTGTTTCGCTCCCAGCTGGGGCTTCTTACCCTTTCAGAGAGGAGGCAGAACTTTGATAAAATTTTTATTTATAAACTGTTGTCATATATGGTCACTTGTCCTGAGTTGCTTTCTCAGATTAATATACATGCTCCATCTAGAATTTTGAGAGATACCTATACATTTTCTCTTAAACAACATAGAACTTTATATGGTCAGAACTCTGCTATAAATAGAATGATGACAAACGCAAATAAGATCACGGTTGACATATTCTATTCCTCTTTGCGGGTGGTTAGAGGATCCTTGCTGAATATATGACATTTTGTACAGTGATTTTTTTTCTTCATTGTATATTTTATTTCTTAGTTTATAAGTAAATTATATGTATTTTACCTATTTGATGGATTGGGCATGTCCCGTAATAAATAAGTAAATAAAAAAACCTCTGATTTCAAATCATCAACCGCCTTTAGAAGTTTTGGAACATAGCGTAAACCTGAAAGGCAGTCTTCGCAATAGAATTTCAGAGTTCTCTGACCTTTAAGCTCAATAACCCTCATTTCCGAGGCATTGAGGCCTGAGCAGGTCGATTTGTGAATTGACCTATTACAACTATCACAGTTGGTCAGTAGTTTGGGATCGTTTTCTTCAATCTCACACTTTAAGCAAAGCATGATTATATATAATAGACATTACAGAGTTTGGCGTGATTGAGACACAGAGGAATACTGAGCTTTATATATGTAAAAATAACTGAAACAGTGAAGAAGGACCGAATAAAATCAGTAAAAAAATCGTTTCTTATATGTGTATGATGTTACTTCAGAATTGTACTATTTTTTAGTACAATTCTGTTTTCTCGCAACTCCGACTTCCACGTTCGAATACAAAATACAAATTTGATCAAAGCAGAAAATTTCAAATACCACTTCAAACATTCACTGGAGATCCAAAGCGAATATAATCGCGATTCACGCTATGGAGTCTTAATATTTTTAGCTATTTTAGCATGAAAAATCAAAACTTTTCAACACTAACAAAACATCAACAAACACGGACGGCAGTTGTTGATGATGTTGATTTATATTTATATATATATATACAAATGAATGAGTAAATGTGATGGGTGTGGATGGTTGTGTGTAATGTTGTATTAATGTGTGTATGTCTTTTATATGTAATTTTACTTTATTTTATTTACTTTGTAATGTTCTCAGATAACAAGACAATGAAATATTATTACTAATTTAAAAATTTTCTTAGTTCAAAAAATCTGTAATAACAGGATGATACAATACTTACATTTAGACATATTCCTATTTGACATTTTCATCATGTGTAATTGTTTGTATTTGTAATTTTTCTTTTTTTTTTAGATAAGATCACAAACAGGATCTGGAAAAACATTGACATATGTAATTCCGATTTTGAACAGACTTGTAAATATAACACCCAAAATTCAGAGGACTGCCGGAATTCAAGCCATCATTGTAGTGCCAACAAGAGAACTCGCTCTTCAAACACATGAATTATTTGAAAAACTGAATGTAAGTTTGTAATTAGACCACTTGAAATAAATAGTGTTGAGTCTAGCTAACTTTTTTTAGCTTTGCTGAAAAAGAGAATTTTGCCCTTCATATTGATCTGTAATTATTATTATTTATTAACAATTTTTGCAAACTGGGGGACATCACCTTAAAATTTATATTTGGGGGGTAAATGCTGGTTTCTTGTAAACTCTCTTACATGAGGTAGCGATTTTGGGTTTTCTTATTCTGTTAACAATGTCACTAATTTATTTATACATGTAACATTTTTCTATTTAATTGTGTTCTAAATTGGTGAAGTTCCCTAAAGCTTTGTGGAATGCACAGTCTCCACAAATGATGAATAAAATGATCTTTCAGTGAATAATTTTATTAAGAAAGCCAACAGTTTATATAATATGTTGTAAACATTCTTACTTATGTAATCACAATTGCCGACCAGTGATGAATTGAATTCTCAAAGTATTTTTAATGATAAAATACGTATATAAACAGGTCAACATTCAAATTCAAAATAAGCTTTATTATCGAAATACTACAGAAAGTTTTATTGTCAAAGCATATATAAGTTGAAAATAAAAATAAAACATAAAAAATATAAAAAATTTTAAAACAAACAAGTTTATCTGTAAAAACACAGTATTTCAAAACTATTGGCTAAAAAAACAAATACAACGTATACAATATTTGAGATGAACAATTCAGTATATAAATCAAGGATTAAAGTAAAAATCATTAAAAATATAAATATCAGTAAAATTAAAAAATTCAGTCAGGGCAAGATATAATTTTAAAATATAATTCAAAATTAAAAAACAGATTGATTGTAAGTACCTATATAAAATTGGGGTGGGATAATATGAATTTAAAACTAGAAGCAAAAGCAATAATGGCAATTATAAACAAATGTCCCAACAAAAAATAAGAAGTATTAGAAATAGATTAAAAAATTCAAATAAAAAAAAACAACAGGAACCTATTACAAATCCAGGGGTCATCAAATGAAATAAAAACATATAAAACAGACTCATGCCAATACTAACAGTATCACACCATGTCATTATAAAATTCACTGTAATTTTATCTCTGTTAGCTTATACTATACTGACAGTTTCTAAAATGTATAAACTAACAATGGTTAATATTTTTTTGTTTGTAAAAAGCAGTTTACAAGAATCACGGGTTTTTGCCTTGCGTATATATCTTACTGTTCTTTTTTGAATAACGAACAGCATATTGATCAAATTGCTGCTAGCTACTCCCCAGAAACAAATCCCATACCTAGCCTCGATTCAATAAGAACATAAACCTGAAGCATCTCAATTCAAAATTATATAACTTGGATAATATGCATCTTATCTATATTTTTTTATGACAAATGAAATTTCATTGTCTTTTAACAGCTATACGCCGATTAGCTTAGGTTGTCATTACTACATATAAGAAGATTAATCAAGAGGTTGAAAATATGATAAAATTTAAGTTGCCCCCAAGCTTTAAAAAATCCTTGAATATTTTTTTTTGTTCACTGTAAGTCTAGATGGTGCTATGGTTCAGATGGAGTGCCTATGTTGAGTTCAAGGCATATATATGCTTGCAGATTGCAGATTCTGCCCCGTTTCAATTAATTTTCAACATATCTTATAAGAAGTCTTTCCCTTTTTTGGAAGCATTCATGTATAACGACAATTTTTAAGTCTGGTGACAGGAGCATGTTAGTTATTACAGGAATATTTGTCTGCAGTATGCTAAAGATTTTGGGATCTTTGACTCGCTTGTAACAATCATTCTATCATATAATTGTAGACGGATGATTATTATTTTCTTAGGGACAGTTCAACTGTTGAAGCTAATGTCAGGCTCAAGTTTCGTTTACCTGAAATTGGTTATAAGGAAAGTATCTAGTTTTACATATTCTAGGAGCTTTTCTAAATAACGGAAAATAAGAATTTTGCTGCGGAAATGCGTCATTTCCGTTCTGCACAGTTTAGTATACCGGAAATCAGTTACATGAAAACTTTGCATTGCATCTCATCCCAAACTCTTTCCCAAGCACGAAAATGTTAAAATGTGTCTGCGGAAATTTGTCATTTTCATTTTCTGCGGAAATTTTGTATAGTTTAGAATATCTAAAATCAGTTACACAAAAAAAAACTTTGATTTACATTCTAAATTCTTCTACATTTTTTAAGTAACGAAAACGAAGGCATGATTGCGGATGGAGGCAAAATAATCGATGGCATTATTGCGGAATGCTCGTATATATTTGTTCGATTGCCTGACTCAAGAAAGGATCATCCTTCTTTGTTTATATTCCTTGAAGTTCTCAAAGATATGCAGACAGATACTTATATGAAACTTCGTGACTCAGACAAATTATTGAGATTATCTAAAAAAAATTTCGGGCTGTCACGTATACGGGTATAAAATGTCGCTGACAATACGATGCGTTCAGCCGTTATTTTTACATTCCGCAATCGTGCCCTCACTTTATTTTGTGAAAAACTGAATACTAATGTTTCGTCCGCAATCGTGCCGCGCCCTGGAAAAGCGCTCAAAATTTCCGTGAAAAATGTAAATGACAAATTTCCGCAGACAAATTTTTACATTTTTATCTTGAGGAAAAAGTTTAGAATATAAATCAAAGCTTCTTTTTTATGTAACTGATTTCAGGTAAACTAAACTATACAAAATTTTGTCGGAAAATTAAAACGATAAATTTCCGCAGTAACATTTTGGCATTTTGGTGCTTGGGAAAGCATTTGGGATGAGATGCCAAGCAAAGTTTTCATGTAACTGATTTCAGGAATACTAAACTGTGTATGAAAATGAAAATAACGCGTTTCTGCAATAATTTTTTTCATTTCCGTTGTTAAGAAACACTTCTAGAAAAGATTTCTTTTCCCTTTAAAGTATTTTTACCCCAGCCAGCACCCCTATTCGCTCCAAGATCCCGCAAGCTTCTAAATTAAAAAAAAAAAAAAAAAAGGGGTGTACAATGGAAATGACGCATTTCCGCAGGAAAATTTTTCATTTCCGTTGTTAAGAAGGGCTTCTAGAAGGCAATCAAATATTTTTTTTCCAAATAACCCATTTCAGGTAAACAAAACTTGCCCCCTAATGTCATATCAGAATTATGTGTTGAGCATCTTTGAGAATAAACTTCAGGTCGATATTGTTTATATTGATCTCTCAAATGCATTTGACAGGGTTGATCACATGCTTCTTATTACCAAGGTGACCGTTTGGGGTTATGCTGATAAACGTGATATTTTTACCTTAAACATAGAAATGGTCGAACTTAGGCAAGAAAACGAAAACGCATTTGATTTCTTCAATAAAGTTCAAAAAATGTTAAATTTACAAATAGCTCAAATTGCTACTCTAGCTGATGAAATACAAGCTCCAGTTCTATCTGAGTATTGCCAGAAATTAGCTTTAAGAGTATTTTTACGTGGTCTTAAAGAAACGATAGGTTCTCTGATGCGAACTAAAAACCCTGATAATTTAAACAGTGCTCTGAATATGTTAACAAATGATTTTCAAATTCAAAATGTTACCCACAGAACACAAAAAATCAGACCGCAGGTCTTAAGACAAAATTTCGCTCCCAGACAATCTACATACACAACAAATCCGAATAATGCACAACTTGTGTATAACCTATTTGTACCTAGAAATTATTCTAGCCCCGGTCCTTCAAACTACAATGTGTTTAAACCTAATCAAACAAACTCTCAACCATTACCGAAACCCACACCAATGTCTATTTCTACAAGAAATAGATTCAGGCCCCAAACAAATCAAAATAGTATGTTTACGAAATCTCATTTTACGAATAACCAATCACAAATACTAACTTCCAAAATTTAAGGCAAAACAATTCTCACATTAGTCATCCAAAATTCGCGTTTGAGGAGTTGCATAATATTGAAAATCAGGAAGGCAACGACTACTTTCTTGAATCTGAAAATCAACAAACCGATAATTGCTACAATGAAGGTTTTGTTGAATTCCCCGAAGAATCCGCCGAACCATATAATTCCGAGTTTTTTCAGATAGAAGCCTCGGACAAAAACCACCCAGATTTAATCTAATGACCTTTGCATTAAACGGTAGCCAACTCCCTTATATAGTGTTTCCCGAAATAAATTTGAAAATACTTACAGACACGGGTAGTACTAGATCTTTCATCCAACCTGAAATTGCAAAAAAATATTTTCGCAAATTTATAAAGAATGACCCTTTTCAAATATCTACAGCACATGGCACTTCCTCGTAACATTTTAGCACCATAATTCCTCTTGCTAGAATGTTTAATGTGAAGATATATCCCCTAAAATTCTATCTGTTTAATTTCCATAATTATTTTGATTGTCTTTTAGGAATAGACAATCTAAAAATCCTTAAAGCAAATGTTGACTTACAAAATAACCTTTTAGTGACACCCAACACCAGTATTAAACTTTTTTACTATAATACATCTGGCATTTCGAACAATAACATCACTGTTGAAGCAAGATCTGAACAAATTATTAAAATTCCAATTAAAAATATTTCAAATGCCGATATCATTATATCCTACACGGAAATAGGCGAATTAGAAATCCCCGAATGTCTCACTAAAGTTAAAGACAATCAAGCTTTTTACTCTATTTTAAACAAGACCGAAATGGCAAAGTACAGAATTTTTAGATCCAATAATTGCTATGGATTTTAAAGATTTCCAAATAAGTTCTAATAATTATCCAAACTTGAACAATTTTAACGTCGAAAAGATTAAATTTGACGTCTCAAAAATTAGAACAGACCATATGAATTCTGAAGAAAAGAATGCAATTTTAAAATTAATTAAAGAATTCTCAGACATATTTCATATCGACGGCAACAAATTAACCTTTACGAACCAAATAAAACATAATATAAAAACATCAGACGAAATTCCTGTGTATACTAGGTCATACAGATACCCCGAAATACATAAAAAAGAGGTACAAAATCAAATTCAAGATATGCTTGATCAAAAAATAATTTGTCCATCGTTTTCTCCTTGGTCCTCTCCTATTTGGGTTGTGCCAAAAAAAATTGACGCTTCAGGTAAACGCAAGTGGAGAATTGTCATAGATTTTAGAAAATTGAATGAAAAGACCCTCGGAGACAGATATCCTTTACCAAATATCACAGATCTGTTAGATAAATTAGGCAGATGTCAATATTTTCCCACCCTTGACTTGGCGTCGGGATTTCATCAAATCGAAATGGCGGACGAAGACATCCCCAAAACTGCTTTTAATACAGAAAATTGTCACTATGAGTTCTTGCGAATGCCCTTTGGCCTACGAAATGCGCCCGCTACATTTCAGCGCGTTATGGATAATATTTTAAGAGGATATCAAAACGAAATTTGCGCTGTTTATCTTGACGATATTAGCATATTTAATACTAGCCTACAGGAACGAACATATTGATAGTCTAAGAAAAGTTTTTGAACGATTACGTAATTCGAACTTTAAGATTCAGCTCGATAAATCTGAATTTCTCAGAAAAGAGGTGGCTTATCTCGAGCACATTGTCACACCTGAAGGTGTAAAACCGAATCCGGACAAAATCTGCGCAATCCAGAATTTTCCCTTGCCAAAAACCCAAAAAGAAATAAAAGCCTTTCTGGGACTTTTGGGTTACTATAGGAAATTTATTAAAGATTTCGCCAAAGTAACGAATCCTCTTACGAAAAGACTAAAAAAAGATGCCGTGATAGATATAAAACATCCTGAATATATTAAATGTTTTGAATTATGCAAACAACTTTTAACAAACGAACCAATTCTTCAGTATCCCAATTTGGCTGAGCCGTTCATATTAACGTGTGATGCTTCTAATTACGCCTTAGGAGCTGTTCTCTCTCAAGGTAAAATAGGATTAGACCTACCAATAGCATACGCTAGTCGAACCTTAAATGAGTCAGAAATAAATTATTCAACCATCGAGAAAGAACTTCTTGTTATTGTATGGGCCACTAAATATTTTAGGTCCTATCTATTTGGACGTAAATTTAAAGTAGTCACCGATCACAAGCCCTTGGAATGGTTATTTTCACTAAAAGAACCAAATTCAAAATTAATACGTTGGCGCTTAAAACTGAAAGAGTACGATTACGACATTGTTTATAAAAAAGGTTGTATTAATAAAAATGCTGACGCACTGTCGCGCATAGAATTAAATGCGAACGAAACCGAACCTAGTTCCGAATCTATATTTAAGCTTCAAGAATATGTCGAAAAAATAAATCAAAATATTAATGAAAATAATCAACATGAGAATGAATCTTTATTAGTCGAAATAGGCGATCTCGACAAAATGGAAAATGCCGCTGAAGATAGCGATATTACTGTACACTCATCTCACGAAAACCCCATAATAGGTATTCCTATAGTAGAATGTCCTGTTAATCTCGGTAAAAATCAGTTAATAATTTCTGAATTAAAATATGCCCCTGCTACGCCATCTCGCATTGATCTATTTAATTCTAAACAAGGCACTTATGTTCAGTTTTCAGAAAACAACTTTGAAAATGATGTTTTAAATTTCATTAAAGAGACCATTGTTCCCAAAGTGAAATATCACTTATATTTCGAAGACCCCGTGTACGAAAAATTTAGTGTTGTTTTACAAAAATACTTTAAAAATTCGCAAATAAACATGTTTAAATGTACTAAGAAATTAGTTGACGTCGCTGATAATGACGAAATAAAGCAAATTATTCAAAACCAACACGAAGGGAAAACTAATCATCGTGGAATCGAAGAAACTGAAAAACGCATAAAAAATAACTATTATTGGCCTAATCAACGTGCTTCTATCCAAACTTATATTAACGAATGCGAAATTTGCCAATTAACGAAATATGATAGGAAACCGCTGAAATTAGAACTAAACATCACACCTACAGCAATTAAACCCTTCCAAATCCTACATATCGACAGTATCTCTCTAGAAAATTGCAAATTTTTAACCTTAGTTGATTCGTTTTCTAAATATGCTCAGCCGTACAAATTAAACTCTGCGCAATCTATATAAGTTGCCAATAATTTAATAAAATATTTCTCTCATCACAGTATCCCAGGACAAATAATTTCAGACAATGGATTAGAATTTAAAAACTCTATAATTCGTGAACTTCTCGAGACACATAAGATTAAGATTCACTTTATAAGTTCTCAACACCCCGAATCCAATGGTCTTATAGAAAGATTCCACTCCACACTGAGCGAGCACATCAGGCTGCTCAGTAACCAACAAGATTTTAAAAATGAACCCATAGAAATGAAAGTCAATTATACTATACTAGTATATAATAATACTATACATTCTGTCACTAATCTAGCCCCATATGAAATAGTTACAGGCCACCTAGCCGCAGAATCCTCTTTTAATCTCGAGATAGAAAAACAGCTCGTCAATAATTACATCTCTAATCACCGCGACAAAATGAAACTTTTTTATCAAAAGCTAAACGAAACAATTCAACAATCTAAAGAAAAAGTTGTCAACAAAATTAACGAATCTTGAGAAGAATTGCCAAAAATTCCTGAAAAAGTACTCGTTAAAAACAAACAAAAGCAGTCAAAGACATCAAATAAATATAAACCAGAGCAAATAACTCAGGTCAACGAAAATTTAAAAACCGCTAGTATTAATCCCACTCACGGAAACACTACGGATAAAATACACCTATCTAACGTCAAAAGACCGAAAAGAAAAACTTATCATTTTAAAAATATTTCAGGTTCCTCATCCCAGGACAAGGGACAGAAATAAGAAATATTACGGAGAATTTGGGTGCCTTATCAATAAACTTAGGACCCGCCAAACTTCAAAGAACCGAACATATGTTCGTAAATTTTTATGACCTAGAACAAATCTTCATAGAATATAAGAATTTAATTATCCAACATGATAATCTTAAGGTTACTTATTCGAATAGTACAAATTTAGTTAGGGAATTAGAACATTACGAAAATATTGCTATGTTTTGTAAAAAATCTATTCTTACTAAGTTAGAAACTATTTCTTTACATAATACTAGTCGTCTTAAAAGAGGCTTAATAAACGGCTTAGGATCTGGTCTTAAAGGTATCACAGGTAACTTAGATTCTAATGATGGGGACAAAATACATAAAATACTAAACCATTTAGAAACTAAGGGTAATAACTTGCAGACCCAGCTAGAAATGCAATACTCTCTTAATAATGAAGTTATCAAAAACTTTAATAATACAATTAGAGATATTCAACATAATCAAAACTTGTTAAGATCTAAAATATTGTTTTTGGATCAACTATTGCGAGAAGACGTTGAAATTCAGGATATTCTTTTTGCAAAAGACTTGTATAACCAACTAATTATTTTATATAACTCGTTATTAAGCACACTGCAAGATATCGAGAACTCTATTACTTTTTGCATATTAGGCATAATACACCCTAGTATAATTTCACCTGCAAATCTTTTTGCAGAAATAAAAAGAATCTCTTTTCATTATAAGAACCAACTACCATTCACTGTCACTCTTGAAAATATTAAGTACGAATCAATAATTAAAGTAAAATGCGATATACAGCAGACTAAGATAACGTATTTTCTTTCAATACCAATAGATTTTGAAGAACAATTTGAACTCTATCACATTTTACCTATTCCTGCAAGTTATGAATCAGAATTTGTTATGATAATCCCCAGTACGCGATATTTTCTAAAATTAAATAAAAAACCAATAAAACCTCTAAATGGTATGTGTACCGAAGGCAAACCATATCATTGTCTAAATATACTACAATCCAACATCAAAGTGCCCTGCGAAGAAGGGATCCTTCAACATGACAACTCTAATCTCTGCCAATTTACAAAGTTAAAAATTGCTGAAAATCATATTGAGATCATTTATGAGATCAATCAATATTTGGCTGTGTTTCCACGAGAAGAAAGTATACAAATGCACTGTGAAGATCATGTGGAGACCATAAAACTGAAAGGCGTTTTCTTATAAATAAAGATGCCTGCAACATAATATTCAGAAACCAGGAGCTTCCATTTCAGGAAAAAAGTTTTGGGCACCCCTCAGTAATCCAAACCCCTAACCTGAAATTTAAAATGAGAAATCCACCTAAAATAAGTATTGAATTGAAAAAATTAAACCTTGAAGCAGCAGTTGAAAATCCCATGTTCCCAATTCAAGAAGCACACCCTCTATCAGATTTTACATGTCCAAGTTTATGGAGCACCATCCTGTATATAGTAGTAATTGCAGGTTGCGTTTATCTTTGTTGGAACACCAGAATTCTTCCCAAGACATCCCTGTTCAGGAGAACAGCATCACCCTTCCAGAGGATGCCTCATTCTAACGGTTAGGAGTTATCTAGCCAATATTACCCGCCACTGGACGATGACTTCAAGTAACCTCATGCGACACCGACAAACTAATTACCTCATTAAGCAGAATCAGCAATATTGCAATATGTAATTATACGTACTATTTCGATTGTTAATCTTTTAATAAAATTAGTCTAGCTTAGAATCTTGAATGTTGTAGTTGTTATTTACTTAAAGATTTAAGTTTTTAAAAAAGGGCCTTACAGGGAAACTCTTATATATATATATATATATATATATATATATATATATATATATATTAATATATATATATATATATATATATATATATATATATATATATTTATATATATATATATATATATATATATATATATATATATATATATTTATATATATAAATAAATATATATATATATATATATATATATATATATATATATATTTATATATATAAATTAAATATATATATATATAGGTATAGGTTATGATATACCAAAAATGTCTAGAATTTCATAGAGAATTCAAATCAGCAGAAAAAAATAAGGCGTTGTATTGAAAAAATCAAAGATGACAGTTGTACAACTTTTGTGAGTGACCCTGTATAGTTTAAAATAATTTCTAAATATGTGTAAAAATAAATCTAAATCGACGGGTTCGAGCGTTTTTCTATTACCTTATTAATTTCCAAGATAATGAATTTATTCCTTAATTTATCATAACCCTGTATATATATATATATATATATATATATATATATATATATATATATATATATATATATATATATATATATATATATATATATATATATATATATATATATATATATATATATATATATATATATATATAGAGAAAATATGTAAAGGACTAATTATGAAAGCAACCAAGAAATAACAGCTTGCAGTGAAATGAGTGACAAAATTTAAACACTTACTATAAGTCTTTTGAACATCCTTCAAGCTTCGAAGGTCTTCATCAGAAGTTTGAAGATCCTCTTTGTCAGTGGACGTGTTTTCTTTAATATTTTGATGCTCTTCTTTATTACATTAGTTTGTTATTTTTAAACAAACAAAAGTATGCTTTATTGTCGCAGGAAAATTGTTACAATTTTATGGACAAAGCGAAATTTACCTTAAAACAGAAACAATGAAAAAACGAAATATTGATCGAAAAAAAAAATCATTTTTCGATACGTCAATGCAAATACATAAATTGTAATATAACATTCGTTATATTCGTAACATTGCCGTAAAGCGTTTAATGACTCCAGGTGACCTAGCAAAAGGAAATAAACAATACATATGCGAGGTGAATAATTTCGATGACATTGAAATTAAAATTACGCGACCTTAAACTCTATTTTGTTATCGTTATACAAGCAAAATAAGTGAAGTTAAACAAAAAAGGTACTAAACTAATATAGTAATTAAAGTGTATTAGAAAAAAAAGAAAATGTATAACTTTAATCTAATATGTAACAAAAATAATCAATGTTAACTGCTATCAGACAGTTCATTCCTTATAAAATATTTTCAAATGGCTTGCAGCAACATGATTTAAACAAGCAAATAAAAAACATTTCAATGAAATTATTCATTATGAAAATCAATAACGCAGTAAAAAGGTCTTTCAATGAGGTACGCTTTGGTTTTTTTCGGAAAAGTGCAAAACATAGGGATTGTTTTTAAATGTTTTGGAAGATGATTGTAAAGTTTTATGGCGTTGTAAATAATTGATTTTTTTATTAATTCTGTGGAAGGAATGGGAAGGTATATGTCATGCCTAGAGTTTCTGGTAGGATATACGTGTTGTGGCCTTTCTGGGAATGTGCTTATATGTTTTCTTATCAAACAGATGGTTTCTAAAATAAATAATGCAGGAAGTGTTAATATTTCATGTTTTTTGAAATAGTATTGGCAGTGCGCTCTATTATTTAGACCAAACAAATAGTGGATTGCTCTCTTTTGTAGCCTAAAAATATTAAGAAATTGCTCGGTGGTCCAGCAGCCCAAAAAGGGAAGGTCATATCAGAGATGGGATTCGAATAGAGAGAAATAAGTAAGTCTGGCAGAAGACACGTCCAGTTCTTTTGAAACTGATCGAATGGCAAAGCAGGCGGTAGAAAGTTTTTTAGTTAAGGTGTCAATATGCTTAGACCATTTTAGGGTGTTATTTATATTCAAACCCAGGAATTTAACTGACTGAACGTATTTAGTATTGCTGTTAAGTAGCTGAAGTGGTTGTAAAGCCGAATCGACTCAGGCCTTAATCGTAACAAGGTTGTTTGAAATATTAGAATATAAAGACGTTGTATCAAAATCACTCCATATTATGCTTGTGTCTTTAGCAAAGAGAGAGATTTTTTCCTTAATTTTTAGGTTGATGATATCATTAATGTATAACAAAAAAAGAATATGTCCCAAGACCGAACCTTGAGTTACTCCACTTGTAATCAATTTACAATCAGAATCAGAACTATTTGTCCTTACAAATTGCCTTTTCCCAAGATAAGATTTAAACCAATTTAAAGAAATACCCAGGATTCTATAAAAATTCAGCTTGCTTGTCAAAATTTTATGATTAACACAGTCAACGGCTTTTGCATAGTCACAAAAAAACTGTGGCGGTGGCGTGGTTGTTAATGAGGTATAAGTAGACATTGCTAAGCAAGGAGAACATGGCGTGGTGCACTTGTTGGGTAAAAATCCAAACTGATCCGGGGATATTATCTGATTCTTTAGTAACCTTTCAATGATTTTTGATAGCACTGGTAGTAGAGCAATTGGGCAATAATTGGAAGAGTTAATTTTTTCGCCCCCTTTATAAAGAGGAATAATTACAGCTGTTTTAAGGCATTCAGGGAATATACCTTGTATATGTGATTCATTTATTAGTATTGTAAGGGCATCTATGACTAGTCGAGAATAAGAATGGAGTTGGTGAATTTTTTTACATATAAGAGGGAACCCATATTTTTAGCAGAAATGCGTAGTCCTTTCGTGGTCCACGGTTTATGACGCGTAGGTTTGATAGTCTTAAGCGGGAAGGGCCTATTAAAAGCACTTAAAATTTTATTTAAAAAAAAAGCTCTAAAATTTGAGTTAACATTTTCAAATTTAAAATTCCAGTCGGTATTTAAGCAAATATTATGAAATTCTGAAAAATTGGCGGCCGAGAAAATTCTACCTAAGGGAATATTAAATTTGGAAAATATTGCTTCGTGATCGGAAAGACTTGTGTTATAAATCTGAGATTGAACCTCTGATGGAGAAAAATCAGACGTTACGTAATCAATGATAGAAGAAGAGTATTTTGAAATTCTAGTTGGAGGCGATACATGCATTGCAAGACCGAAAGAGTCTAATATAAATATTAAATATTTCTGGGTGGCACAAACAGTAGCATAGCCAATATTAAGGTCTCCACAGAATTTTCCTGCCTTTTACTCGTAAAATATCTAGCAAATTTAGCAGGTAATTAAAGAAAGATTGTACATCAGAATTTGGTGATCTATAAATACAGATAATATAGAGATCAAAGTTTTGATTATGTTTGAAAATGGATCGTTCTCCGAAGTTACATAGGATCTGTAGGCAGCAAACAAAAGCAGAACAAACACACTTCTGGAATATCGGTCAGAATTCTTCAATGTTTGCCAGATGAGGCGCTCTCCTTCCTGGCATTTGCAAGAATAAATGACCTTGCATCTCTTGATGTAAGAGGTCGCTTCACAATTTTTGCTGATGATATGAACATTCTATGGTCTCATAAAGAACAGGAATCACTAATGAAAGTAGTATCAGAAGATGTAATAAAAATAAAATAATGGTGTGATGCCAATCTTTTGTCCCTGAATGTAGCTAAAACCAAAGAAATAAGCTTTAAGTTTGTTTGCACAGATCAAATAAGGATTCAGGACAAACCATTGGATTTTAGTAACTGCAATAAATTTATTGGATTATTGATCGATCATAGGTTAAAATGTCATGGCCTTAAGAAGGAAACTGGCTAGTGGTTGTTATGCTATCAGGATTATAGCAAATGCAGTTGGACCAGCAGCTGCAAAATTGGCATATTTCTCCCTTATAGAAAATCACATGTGTTTTGAGGTTGCTATGTCAGTATCTATTTGATTCTGTGTTTGTTTTATAAAAGAGAGCAGTTAGGTTTGTTGGTCACAGTGCTCCTAGAGAAACTTGTAGGCCTTTATTTAGAGACTTAAAAAAAATATTGACTTTGTGTTGTCTGTTTATATTGGAGACAGCTTGTTTAATTTATAAAAATCATGAATGCATCTTATTGACAATTAATAATCCTATAATAACAGGCATAACCTTAACGTTGCAATGTCCATTCCGCGAACAGAATTGACTAGGAACTCTATAATATATTTAAATATTAAGATTTTTAATCATCTCTCTGATATGCATCAAAATGTCAGTTCGATCACTTCTTAAAGATAAGGGGTTTTATAATCTGAATATATATTTTGAATTTATTATATATATATATATATATATATATATATATATATATATATATATATATATATATATATATATATAT
This sequence comes from Kuschelorhynchus macadamiae, assembly GCA_030620095.1. Taxonomy (NCBI): domain Eukaryota; kingdom Metazoa; phylum Arthropoda; class Insecta; order Coleoptera; family Curculionidae; genus Kuschelorhynchus; species Kuschelorhynchus macadamiae. Next base: position 107,448 of record JAUTXW010000228.1, read on the forward strand.
ATATATATATATATAAAACTCAAACTCAAAATACTTTATTATCAAAATGTCAGTTCGATCACTTCTTAAAGATAAGGGGTTTTATAATCTGAATATATATTTTGAATTTATTATATATATATATATATATATATATATATATATATATATATATATATATATATATATATATATATATATAAAACTCAAACTCAAAATACTTTATTATCGAGGAAATGTGATTTCCATTGACAAAGCATACTTTAAAATAATATAAAGTCTAATAGTATGCAAAAAAATCTTAAAACATTAAACAAGCTAAACAATATAAAATACAAACATAGTAAATACAAGTATGTGCAAAACAGTACAGCTGAAAAAAGAACATAAGATAGATAACATATACAACCAGACAGATTAGGCAATAGGGTCAGCATAAAATTCGGCAAGTTTATAGTAGGGTTTGCCTAACAATACTTTTTTAAGACTTCTTTTAAATTGTTTTAATGACCCAATTGTTCTAAGGCTACTTGGCAAGTGGTTAAAAAGCTTTCTGCCCTCATAAATCAAAGAATTTTGAGTCAAAGCAGAAGTAGGCACTGCAAAGGCAAATCCAAAGCTTGTCTGGTGTTTCGTTGACCTGCAGGACGCTGTATATTTTCTCGGTATTTAAAGATTAGACATGCTGTTTCGAGGATAAATAAAGAGCTAAGAGTTAGGATTTTTTGTGACAGAAAATGAGGTCTGCAGGATTCTCTTAGACCCACACCAGCGATAAAGCGAACAGCTTTCTTCTGCAGCACAAACAAGATGTTTAACAGATATTGACTACTAAAACCCCAGAATGGAATCCCATATCTGAGGTGTGATTCAAATAAGGCAAGGTAAACGGTACGCGCCACTGCCATTCCGAGTTCATTTCTTGCAATTCTGATTGCAAAGCAGCCAGAAGAGATTTCAAATTTAAAATGTGATCCTCGAAACGTAAATTTTTATCATCAAAAAACCCCCAAAAACCTTGTCACATGGCTGTCAAGGATTGTAACACTGTCCAACTACAAGTTCTGCATGTCACACCTAAAACCAACAACATTAGTCTTCGTCAAATTGAAGGAAAGTCGGTTTGAATCACACCATTTTTTAACCTCCAGCAAGTCTTGAGTTATAATTTTCCTTAGCTGAGCAATCTCTTTATTATGCCAAACAATCGAGGTGTCGTCCGCAAATAAGGTAAATTTTCCTGATATGTTAACTTTCACAAGATCATTAATATAAATCAAGGGAGGACCTAAAACAGACCCTTGCGGAACCCCACAATTTATGCTCAATGTAGTGTTGTATTTAGTAATTTAAATTAATGCCACCAAAGTGGAACAAAATGGGTTAAGGCGACGAAACTAGCCATGATATACATTATTTTATAGTATATGCATTTATTCATTTTTTACGCTCTTTATAAATTGTTTAACGGCTCTATCTTGAGATAAAGTTGCAGGAATTTTTATAGAATTAAATTGTTTAGGACCTTGATAATAAAAAAAATTTAAGGAAATAGTGCGTTTTAGCAATGGCTGTGTAAAATTAAGGTAACCCCTTATATTTTCATAGATTCGCAAATTTAGTGAGGTTCTATATTTGAAAACTGCATTACAACAGTATAGTTTATGCAGCGCTTCTAAGTTCAGCAGCTGTAGGCATTTGAATAGAGGTTTCGATGGGTGCATTCTTCTGGCTTTCAGAATCACACGTATAATACATTTTTGCATTCCTCTTAGCGGTTGTATATTAGTTTTGTAGATCTGGCTTTCAGAATCACACGTATAATACATTTTTGCATTCCTCTAAGCGGTTGTATATTAGTTTTGTAGATGCCCCCGCAAACACTTATTGCATAAGTTATTACAGACTGTATGAGTGCTAGGTATATCATTCGTAGTGTACTATGAGAGACAACTTCACGGAGAAAATAAAATTTTGGGGACAATGTATTTAGTTTTTGTTTAAGATTTAGGATATGTGTGCTCCAAGTAATATTATGGTCAAAAGTTAATCCTAAATATTTTATGGTCTCTGCCTGTTCAATTACATCGCAGTTGCAATTGACACTTTTGCATTCTGTATGGTGAAAACGGATAGGGTATTCAAATTGAAATGAGCCTCTGATTGAAAAATTCACAAATTTAGTTTTTTTAACATTTACACATAGTCTATTAGTCGAGAACCAGGTCGCTAGCAATTTTACGTCAGAGTGCACCTCCTCGAGAAGCCGTTCTGCAGAAGAGGCTTTATAAAGAATCGCCGTATCGTCCGCAAATGAGGAAACCATACCCTTTAGTGGGGCATCACACAGGTCGTTAATATGAATGAGTATTAGAGTGGGGGAGATCACGGTACCCCTGTACCCCACACTAAAGGACCCTTTCCTGACTCAACTCCTCACCTATCTGCACCCCTTAATAATTTGATTGCTAAAGTTAAGCAAGGCTAGTTCGGTTCCTCTTTTCTTGAGAAAAAAACAAGCTTGCATTCAAAAAGTTTTTAAGTGTTTTCAAAACTAGCTTTTCGAATAGCTTAGAAAATATGGAAAGCAAAGCAATGGGTCTATAATTTCCCACATCTGTATTTTTTCCGCCTTTGTGTAAAGGTATAACAATAGCCCTTTTCAGGCAATCGGGAAAGATGCCTTCGGAAAATGACTGGTTATACAAGCTTGCTAGGATTGGTGCTATCTCATTTTTTACTTCCTTTAGCATGTCGGATGTTACTAAATCACTACCTGGAGACCTATTACTTTTTAGGGAGTTAATTCCTGTTATAATATCTAGATCAATGCAAGGCGGGAAAAAGAGTGTGGAGTTTATCCATTTGGAATTACTAGGTGTCCCATTTAAATGTATATTTTTATTATTTTGCGCTCTGTCCACCGTATTTTTTATATTTTCCACAAGAAAATCGTTAAGACAATCAGCAATCTGTTTTTGATTAGTTATTATATCTTTTGTATTGGGGTTCTCAATTTTTTATATAGCCACTTTTCTACTTTTTGAATTTGTTATGGAATGTATAATTTGCCACTGCTTTTTAATATTGTGTGTATTTTTTGTTATCTCGTTTTTTACTAAGTTTCTGTGTGAGAGATACTTTTGCTTCAAGTTTATATTTAATGGATCTTTCTTAGACTTCCCGAACAACCTGTCCCTTTCGCGAATACTCTTTAAAAACCCCTTTGACATCCAAGGTTTTAATTTTTTATTATTACTAGATAAACATATGTCCCTTGAGGCCTGCGACACCAAGGTTCTAAAAGTACTTACGAAAATGTCAGTGTTGACATCTGCATTTATGTCGTTAATAAAACCCAAATTATAATTTGTTATTTTTTGGCGTAATTTATTATAGTTAATTTTTGTTATTTTCTTTGTATCTGAAGTATTAGCCATGTTATTTTTTATTTTTATAGGTATTACTCCTAGAATCACGAAATGATCAGAGATATCTGATTGCACCAAAGCAGACTGTAACTCGTCTGCATTACATTTAATATAAATATGATCAACACATGTGCCGGAGTTGTTATTCGGTCGCGTGACCCCGTTTATACAGAAAGTGTAACCTTTGCTACTAAGTAATATCGTATATTCGTCTACCGTTTCCGACATTATATTCAAGTTTATGTCACCCGTGTAATAAACAATGTCACTCTTTACTATTATATCTAATATTGGGTCTAGTTCGGCTATGTACTCCTGCATACTGAAATCACACGATCTATAAAGCCCCAAGATCGATATTTTTTTATCGAAGTGAGTTAGTTGTACATGCAGTCCTTCCGCGGTATTCATATTTATAACCTCAGTCAGAAGTATATTAATCTGGTTCTCAATATAAATAACCACCCCTCCCGACCGTCGACGCTCTCGTATTGCAAAAAAACTATTATAATTTGGTATATCATATAAAGCTTGTTCGTTCGCCTTCACCCATATTTCAGTAAGGATAATAATTTTGGGTTTTGGTTTTAAGTAATTAATATATACTAAGAAATTATCAAAATTAGCTCGTAAGCTGCGTATATTAAGTGTTAAGCAAATAATTTCATTGTTAACTTGAGGGAAAATAACGTTTCTCTCAAAAGGCGATTCTATAATAGTATTATAAACTTGTGTAGTTTGTAAATTCAAGAAGTCGGTAATAATATTAGCCATTTTAAAATAATGAGATAAACTAATCTGCCATTCCAAAAACTAGGACTTAAAAAACTGACAGGCAAAAAATCAAATTTAAAAGGATATCGGTATGACCTATATGTCCCTTTCTGAAAGTTTGGTAAGATCTTCGGTTTTCTTAATCAGCATGGCTCTTCCGTCCTCGGTTTTCCGCAGGTAGATATTTCCATTTTTTATCCATGCAAATTTATAATTCTTCTCCTTAAGTTTTCTAGGTCTTGCAAATAGTTCCTGTTTAGCCTTCGTTAGGTCTTCATTGAAGTAAACAACATTTTCTCCTGCATACCCACAATCCCGCATGGTAATTTCGCCCACCTCCTTGCGCCTTTTCAGGATAGTATTTTTAGTTTGTAGATCTTTTAGTTGCACTAAAATTGGCGAGTTCTCTTTTTCTGACAGTCGCTTAGAGGTGAAATCTGTTATATTTAATTTGACTCCCATATGTTGTGCAAATTTTATCACCATTTCTTGAGTATTTTCGTTAGGTTGTTTGGTCGTATTCATTATTACAATATTTTTTTCTCGCTTTTCCTGTTCAATTACTTCAATTCTTTCTTCTAGATCGTCGATTTTAGCATTTGCCTTCTGTAGTTCAAATTTTCTTTCCTCAAGTGTTCTTTTAATTATTTTATTTTCTTGTTGTATTTTTTCTATGGAGTCCGACAAGAACTGCAAAGAATATTGTAGGCTAGATAAGTCGCCTTTAAAAGACTTTAATTCGGCTTTCAGGAAATCGTGGTTTTTTGTAATCAGTTTCACAACATCAGAGATTGTTGAGGTGCCTGATGGTTTATTATCCCCTTCGTCAGGATCGTCACTAGACAGCTGTTCATCAGAACTATCATGCACTAAAATAGATTTTCTGTTATTATTTTGGTTTTTGCACCTATTACATATCCATTTCTTATTTTCCTCAGCGAGGGCACGGATTGCAGATAATTCGAGATGTGAACATTTCTGACATATCCACATTTCACACTTTCCAGAACAAAATAGCTTATTCTCCGATTTAACAAACCTCGTTTTACAAACGCCACGGTTCTTCGCCTCTACCGATGTTTTTGTTTCGCAAACGTCATAGTTCTTCGCCTCCACCGATGTTTTTGTTTTCCGTCGGGTCATATTTGCCATAAGGATCTAGCGATAAGCAAATTCCACACTGTTTTTATTTCCCTTCTATTTATCAGTGGACAGTTTGCCGATTGTTATATTAGGTTTTCCACCGTGAAGATATAGTTTGCTAGAAGAATTATCTGGCAGATTGATAATACTATTTTCTATGCTGAATTTGACAACAAATTTACAAATTTCCGTTGCGTATTACTTCGTAAACTTAAACTTTTTCAGAGCACACACGCCAAACACGCGCTTGCTACTCGACCGCTATATATTTATATATATATTTGTGTTAACTTTTTAAATGTGATGTATTTTAATATTTTGATGTAGTTTTATCTGTTCTTTATTTATGTTATTTTTTTTATATTTTATTTTTTTTGGATAATTTTAATTACGATACTTTGACTTCCATTAGTCATTGCTTTATTTTTATTACGTTTTATACTATAATAAGCTTTATCTACAATTACTATGTGTTTATGATAATAAAGCATGTTTTGAATTTGAAAAGTAAAACACATTGTAAATAAAAATGTACAGTACTTAGCCTCCTCACTCACAAATACATTTCAATTTCAGTCACGTGAGAAATAAAATACTTGAGTTTTGTAAATTTTCAAGATTGATCTCAAAATATTTAGGTTCTGTCATATTTACGAATGACGCCATTTTAGGATGAATAATTTTAATGTCTCTGGTCGACTCTTCTTTCCATTTATTTTTTTTCTTTATGTCTCCCCGCCACAATCTTGAAATTTTCATTAAAGTAAAATTTACAAGAAAGGAGCATTTAGTCTGCTATTCTGGTTCAAAAAATAAAGAAGGCGAAGGACCATTAATGAGCCGCTTGGTATATTTCCGGGGTGTGCACTCTTCAGAATACCTCATTTTGATAAATATATTACACCCTGCACAGCAAAGTCGTCGCTATACTCGAAGCTCCACTATAAAAGAGAAAAAAATTTTCAGCTGTTCTCGTCGTCGAATTTATCGCAACTCCAAAATAAACTGACTCTTAGTTATAAAAATTCTCCAACTGATATTCAGTTTTGGCTTTGGCCTCATACACAGTCGAACAATTGGTGAAATGCAATGTGTTGTGCAATCATGTTTGTGTCTGCCTATGTTTGATCGATTCCACAACACTTTGCTTAAATTCAAATCTGCTTAAAATTATTTGTACAACACTAGCCATTCTGCAATAGGTTGCAACTTGTATATGTATTTTCTTGGTTTTTAGGGTTTTTTCGTGTGTTTGCTATAGTGAAATTAGATGTTTTAAAATAGCATAATCTAAAATTATTAATAAAGAACTTTGGCGACAATTTTTAAAAATGTATCATGATTTGTTGAAATTATTTCATCCTGATAAAACGAAGCCAAACTTTTCCTGATTACACAACACAAGAGTTGTATAACAAACGTTATATAACTATTGTTTTAAGTGTATGTGGCTCTTAAAGTTAATAATGTCGTTTTTTCATGTAGCAAATATTTAATTTGTTACCTACAAAGTCCGTGAAACAGCGTGCTCTTGAACTGCGAGGGGTAAAATCGGTAAAGATATTCTGAGTGTGTGGCTCTATTAATTTCCATATGTAAAGTTTTAAAATACCTTAACATAGAAACACTTTAATCAGTTATTATTATTTCTACAATATACATATAACTACGTAATTCTTTTAAACATTAAACATAACTTGACACCCTATTGTCCTAAATATTATTTTGTAGACCTTTCAGTGGATTATAGTTGGTCATCTGTGTGGAGGAGAAAATAGGAAAACAGAAAAGAACAAGCTAAGAAGGGGAGTCCATATTTTAATTGGAACACCAGGAAGACTCTTAGATCACATTTTGCATACGTCTGCCTTTAATGCTAAAAATGTGTGTTGTTTAGTACTGGATGAGGCAGATCGACTTTTGGATATGGGTTTTAAGAAAGATATTGTTAGGTATATGAACAAAATTTAACAATAATTGTACTAGTTTTTATTTCATTTTAATTGCCAATATTTTCATGTCCGTTGAATAAAATACGCTACCATATAGTTTTGTAATGTTTTTAATATTATTTTGTTGGATTTATGATTTATATTCATATTTTTATTTTACAGATTTGTAGATGAACTTGACAAACAAAAGAAAAATGCATCATATGATCCTATAGCTCTTCTAAAGGGGCACCAGTTAGAAGTGATAGGTGATAAGTCATCAGAATCGAACAGTGATTGTAGACAAACAATCTTACTATCGGCAACACTAACAAAAGAAATTGCAGAATTAGCAGATTTTACTATGAAGGAACACGTTTATATTGACGCCTTAGATGAGTCAGCAATAACAAAACCTGGTCATATGATAATTCCAAATACTGTAAAACAAAAATTTATATTCAGTTTCGTTAAACAACGTTTAGTAATGTTATCGGCATTCCTAATTTCTCAGGCGAAACAGAATAGTAAGACATTGGTGTTTATGGCCACCGCTCAAATGGTAGACTTTCATTATGAGCTTTTTAATAAGTGTCTTTTAAAAATGCCTATAGGCAAGAAAAAAATGAAAATGGTAGAAATGCTCTTATTAGACGAAATGGAGCTGGAGATGGAGCAGGATGAAAGTGATGAGGTGCAAGTGTTAGATGTGGAGTTTTTCAAGTTGCATGGGTCCATGGACCAGCTCGAACGTAAGAAGGTGTTTACTCGTTTTAGGAAAGCTGATAAAGGAATTTTATTATGCACTGTAAGTTTTTTTTAATAAATAATACTTTTTATTTTTACTGTCTGTTGGAAATTCAAATTAACATTTGTTTCTCAAACAATGCAGTAATTGCAACAAATACTTTAAAAACATTACAAAATGCAATGCAATTATCTCTTAGTTCAATAAAAGTTTTGACTTGGTAAAAATTCCGGCCAAACTAGATTTTTTTCTAGTTCTAAGCATCCTAAAGAGTACCCGAAAGGGGGCTCTAGTTTTTGGCAATTGTCTCGAAAAGTATCAATTTTTCAAGGAAAATACTTATGAGCAAAGATCGAGTCGATTGTTTTTGCAATATCTACGTATTTTTTGTCAAAAAAAGAAGGTTTCTTTTTTCATTTCCAGCAGGAAAAATTAACAAGCAACTTTTGCAGCATTGCTGGTCGAACATTATTGATAAAACACTATTTTTGTTTAAAAATGATAACTTCAAGTAAACAAACAATTTTATTTTATTCTAAATGTAAAAAATTTGCCTTTACCTGGAATATCTGTTGAAGCCATATAAAATTTTGTCACCCCAACTACATTATTTTACTTCTTATACTTTTTATGATAAAATGAAAGCTTTTATTATGATATAAGTTGTGATAAAAGGGCTTTACCTATTTTCACCAGATTACCCAGAACCAGTAAAATTATTAAATCCACCACCCATATTTTTCAGTTCATCACAACATCCTATCTACTTTCAGGTCCAAAAAGACTAGGAGAAGGCAAGGTTGCAGGAAAATAGGCAATCAATCAATCTCTTTTTTCAAAAAATTGCACAATACAAAATTGTACCATACAATTGAATGAAGTAGAGTCAAAGCCTTTTATACACTTTAAATGGTTTGGCAGATTATTGAAAAACTTAATACAGGCGTACGCGGGTCTCTTTTCAGTAGCACTCACACTGTGAGTTGTTACATTACGGCCAATATAGCTGGTGTTAAACTGATTTCGAATTTCAAGTTGAGAGTCCCTATTCTTGAAAAGGAAGACTAAGCACTCATGTATGTATAACCCTGGAAGAGTGAGAATTTGTAATGCTCTGAATTTCCCCCTGCATTAAATATATTTAAGGGACCAGTTGCTATGGTCTAAATATTTGGACATTACCCTTAGCGAGTAGCAAGCTGAGTTAAGCCTTTTACAAACACCTGAAACTTGCCAAACGCAGTCAAGATTTTGATCTACAAAAAAGCCCAAGAATTTTGCACTCTTAGCCAGTTCAACGCTCTGACCCCCGATATCTTCTGCCTTTGGTATGTCCCCGTTTTTACGCTAGTTCTAAAGCACAGGAACTTTGTCTTGTCTTCGTTAATAAATCATGTATCGTGAAAACCACTCATGAGCCAGATTAAGCTGTTCACTGGACACGTCGATAAGCTCCGCCAACGTTAAACCAATGACGAGGATGTTTGTGTCTTCAGCAAAGTGACGAGATGGGATTTTGGATTTAGTATTTCTGTTGCTAGGTTATTCACATAAAAATAAAGAGCAAGGGTCCCATTACCTTTCCCTGAGGAATCCCCATATACGTGTGCTCCTGTTCCAAAAAGTGTTTTTCCCCACTAAAACTCTCTGACGACGTTTGGCCAAGTATGATAAGTTTGGACATGATAGTTAAAACCTAAAAAATTATTATGGAATGGAATATTGCAAGAAAGGCCACTCGTTGAGGGTAAATCCCGAAGATTAGGGCCTGCTAGAATAACAAAGTTATTGAAGTCATTAGATACTGCTTTGGGGTCTGCAGGGATCTGGGATTCCTGGGGAGTTGATTTTACTGTGATTTCCCTTACAATCTGCCAGACACATTTGGACCTATTTTTAGACTCCTGAATTTGTTTACTGAATTGTGCTTTTCGAGTCTCTGCAAGAAGAAGATTATACTCGTTTCTTATCCCTGTAGCTCTCAACGTATTCATCCAAAGATCTGCTGAGTACTAGTAATAACTCTAGGTCACGTTTGCAAGATGAAACTTCCTCAGCAGAATGCAAATTTTTTTTGGACCTAAATTAATTGTTTTAATGGCAAAACAATGATTAAATATTGGCAAGAGGATATTAATGAATGTTTTTCATTGAGCATCCACAAGATACTTAGGAACACCAAAGATGGAATCCCAGTTCTCCCCTGTGAGAATGTGTTTAAAATTCCCCTTATTATGTCTACTAAAAATACGCCTCTTTCATCTTATATTTTTACTCTTACCCACCCACATTGAAAATTTTGATTTTCTGCGCTGTGTGATCTGTTATATGAGTGCTAAGAACTGCTGACTTAAATGATTAACAATTTGTAAGAATATTGTCAATGCAGCTATGACTTGCCCTGCATATGCGTGTGTAATCTAAGATCGGTGGACTTACATTGAATGAGCTTAACAAAGACATTATTACTCTCTCTAACATCTATCTTAAAATCTGCAGCGATAAAACAGAGATAATTCTCTTTAAATATGCTACACAGAACAGCTCCCAGTTTTATACATGAACATGTCTATTGGGGCTGAAGGAGATCTATACACACACAAAATTAAAATTTAAATATATATAAAACTACACTTTCAGAAATATTAACAATGTCTTTTATAACTTCCTATATAATATATATCGATAAATCAGTAGACCAAATGCTGTTCTTATTTTAAGATAGGGTAGAAATAACTAAATATATGGTTTTTCTTCATTGCATGGCAATGTGGATATGTGGATTATGGCTTACTGGAGATATTACATAAAGAACAGGCAAATTTGCCTTTATCCGTAATTCCCGAATTATTGAATTTTAATGTATATCGTTCAAATCTTCTACCCTGTAAAAGTTGCTTGCTAATTTTTCTTCATTCCTAACAGTCTGGTGCGATGCAGTGAAAAGAAAAACATATTTTATGTCAAAAAAGTAAATATTGTAAAAATAATTGGTTCTACGAGAAAAAAAATTAAGAATCTTTTTAGTACATAATTTTATAAGCTTCAATTTGACATATCTATTTTCCTTGAAAAATTGGTATTTTTTGATAATTGCTTGCTAATAACTTAATATTCACAATGTATCTAACAATAGGAGCGAACTCACTATTCTTTTCCAGGTTTTGGATTTAATTAATAAAAATAACTTAATTAATTCCAAACTTTAACTCGTACATAGGGATCCTGGCAATTCGGCGAACAACAATTTGGCGGAAAGCAATTTAGTGCATACGTCAATTTGGCGAAACAACATTTTGAGGGAAGTGAGTTCGTCGTATAAGTAGTTTTTGAGTTAATTAATTTGGAGAGGATGTTGGCAAAAAGTTCGTTCTAATTTTTTATTTTTAAACATTATTATGCCCCCTGGGATAAACAAACAACTCATTAACAAATGAGGTCACATATTTAGCATAAAGTTGGCTATATTTGCAAAAACGCTCATTTTAAAGAGATTTTCGCGATTTTCTCGGGTATTAATAAACAGTTTTCCATTGGACGCAACTCAAAAGATAGGGTTTCAAAATATTTACACTTTTAGAGAAAGCATTTTGTTAAGGGACCTATGCATTCTAATATAGAACGAAAAATCAATTTTAGGCACTTTAGCAATTCAAATTCAAAAACTATTTATTTACGTCAAAACAAGGAAAGTTTCAAAAATAATTCATAGACCTAAACTAAATTAAAATTTTTATTCAGGTTTTAACTATCCTGAACTTATTCTATCTTAGATATTAACAAAGAAGAGAATTTTCTACGGAGTAGGCCTGAGTTTGAAAATTGTCATTTTGTGCATGGTAGCGAAGTATTTACTTTTATTAATTATGAAATATAAAGTTATATTAATACACTAAAAAAATTGTGTACTTATATTTTCTTAGATGGATTTACACCCTTTATACCAAGTGCATAATTTTTTTTTTGTAAATAACAGCTGTTTAAGCAATCTAATGCTCGGGTTAGGTCGAAAAAAAGTACAATAATATAATTAGATTAGTCTAGAAAACTGTGAACAAAATTAGAAATCCAAAGGCAGCTGTAGTGGTTGAAAAGTTCTTTCTAAATCTGTGTTGCCTATCACTTATTAGGTCAGCACTATTTAAAAAGTTTTCCAGTCTATTTAAAATTGCTTTCTCAAAAAGTTTTGAAAATGTTGATAGTCCAGTTATTCCCCTATGGTTTTCTATTTTTTCTGAATCGCCATTCTTAAAAAATGGTATAATTTCTCCTACCTTTAGACTTTTTGGAAACACTCCTGTCTCGAGAGATAAATTAAAAATGTGCCACAAAGGGTACTTTACGTAATCCCACACTTTTTCTAAAGCGACTACAGGGATATCGTACATACTAGAACATGCCGATTTGTTGTTTAAATTTTTCAGGACTTGGGTAATTCACATAAATTGAGGGGTGTGATAAATATTGATTCTAGATCAGATATACTAAAATTGTTATTAAATAAAGTATTATTGATTAACTTTTCTGCACTAGTGGCAAAAACATTACAAAATTCATTACTTATTCCGGTTAAATTGGAACAGTTTTTGATTCTACCCAAGTTAGTATTAACCACGTGCCAAATCATTTTAGAATTATGATTTTGTTTAAAAAAATTGTTTTTTTCTAAATCTAGTCTTTTGTGAAAAATTTTTTAGATTGAATGTATAGTTCTTTTGATTCTTGGGTACCCCATGACTTGGACAGCCAGTAAAGATCTTTTACATCCTCGCTTTGTTTTATTAAACCTGAATATACCCATAATTTATTTTGAGGGGTTTTAATAGTGAGTTTTCTGATAGGACATCTAGGCAGTATAAAAAATTATTCCAGAAAAATAACCAAGATTGGTTTACATCACACTGGGTATTTAAAAGACTAAGATCTATAATAGAGAGTTGGTAATTAAGTTGAAAAATATTTTGAGCATCGAAAAATTATTTATAATAGTGTTTATTGGATATCAGAATGTTGTCATCAGAGCTTTTCCTGTGAAAATTGATAAGTTGTGCCTTATGATTAGCAATATTGGTTACAAGGTTTGTAGCTATGTCTAAAATCTAAGTCTGAAATATTTGTGATAACATAGTCTAGGGCTGATGAAGTTTGATTAGGAATTTCTCTAGTAGGTTCTAGAGGAAGGATAGCTTTTGCCTTAAACCCTTCGGGCAAGTCAAAAAGTATCGTTTTTTCAGGTGAATCTTTTAAATTATTAACATTTAAGTCACCACGTACTATTATATATTGATATCGTGATGCTATGTGATAAAGGGTCGAATTAAGAACAGTTATAAATCTGTTGAAACTATTTAGGATGGCATTATTGCAAGAGTGGTATATTACAAGAAGAGCTGTTTTTAAATTTTTTAGATTACAAGAAATTCCTACACATTCAAAAATAAATTCAATTGGGAATTGAGACACATTAATAGCTTTAAAATTATTGTTTTTACTGTAAATCGTGACACCACTAAGAATGTGTTCTTTTCTTGAAAAGTTTGCTGCTTTAAGTTACATAGGGAGAACGCTTCTTTACAGAAGTGCTCTGCGATTTACAATTGTCGCAACTTGCAAGTGAATATGAGTCATTCTCTTCAGAATTGCAGTTTTTACAAATTGGCATATTGAATTTTAGAGACTAGTCAATGCCAATACTATACAAACAGGAGTAATTTATTTCGATTTGTAAACAAACTTGAATGGAATGGTGATAAAAATAAATTCCATTGAGTTTTTTACTATTTGTGTTGGAGTATTGTCCAGGGGTAATAAACTCGTTTTGTCTATTAAGATTCCAACGTTTGGTTATAAAATTACGAGAAAAACATTCTCTGCTCTGTGCTTTAAAAGTCTGTAAAATTTTAACTTTTTTAGGCCACTATAATTACCTGTATGATCCATTTCCTCGAGAGCGACAAAAATTCGCGATGATAGCAATATAACCAAATTACTTGTCAAAAACCTCTGGTTCGTTTTGAAGCTAGATTAGATAACCGCAACATTTATTTTAAATTTTATAATATAAAATAGATAGAAACCAAACGTTTTCTAATGAAGAAAAATACGACCTGTTGCTCTGCTTTGCACAATCTAACGAAGATTTTATAATAAATATATTTTTATGAAGCTGTTGGAGTTTTAAACATAGGTATCCAGAACGAAGACAACCCTGTGATATTACATTTCTTAGAATGAAAAGAGGCCTAGTTGATTTCGGATCTTCCAATAAGCCGCGAAGCAAAACCTATAACAAGGAAAACGGGGAAGACGTAGTTTATGTTCTGGCGTCCATTGATGTAGATCCTTCAAGTTCTTGCAGAAAAATCCATCAGAATGTTAGGGTTCTAAAAAGCCGGGTACAACATTTTTTAAGAAAACAAGGTTATAAACCATTTAAATTCAGATTGGTGCAACACTTACATCCGGGCGACGAGCAGCGTCGTATGATTTTCTGTAACTGGTACTAGAAAAATGCGATAATGGCCCTGACTTTTATAGAAAAGTAATATGGTCCGATGGGGCATATATAAGTTATAGAAAAGTAATATGGTCCGATGATGCGGTTATAAAAATAAGTAGCGCCGTATGATTTTCTGTATTAAATAGGACATAATTCATATATAAGTTATAGAAAAGTAATATGGTCCGATGAGAAAACCAGCATTGAATATTTCTGTAGGGTAGGTTTGGCTTTAATATTTTTTGTTTTATATTGGGTTCAAAAACAATGTATTGTATATACCAGGGGAGCTTAGATACAGATCGGCATTTCCAAATGCTGGAACTTATTCTACCGGAATTACTAAATCTGCCTTTGGCCTATTTAGGCGACATATTTTCAGCAGGATGAAGTACCTCCTCATAATTCCGATAAAATAAGGCAGTATTGGGAAAATAATTTTCTTGGAAAGTGGATAGGGACCAATGGTCCTGTAAGATCGGTTTTGGATAACTTCCTGTGGGGTACTTTAGAAAACAAAATATATAGGACAACACGTGACACCTTAGCCGACTTAATAAACGCCACAAAAAGGGTATTCAATGAAATGCGACAACGGCCGGTTAGTATTTTCAATGCCTTAAGAAGAATATGGAAATTATGTAGGTTTGTGTAAGGCAAAATGGACATCATTTCGAGCAGTATCTTTAGGGTATAGATTTAGTTTTCTATTTATTTAAGTGATCTTTAGTGGTAGTATTAGTTTTTCTTGTTATTGTTCGTTGCTGCTTAGAGGTAGAATTATTAACATGTTCATTTTATTCCATTAATAATACTTTTCAAGATTATTGGATTCACGGGTTTAGCAGCGAAAAACAGGTTAATAATAATTCTTTTTATTATAAAACCGAATTTTCGCTCCGATTTTGAACTTTGTTCAAGGCAACAGGCTAAAATTATAACAAATGTAAGATAAATAATACTAGGATAGTTATTACAAATCTACTTACATTTTACATTATAATTATTAAATTATTAAATTGCTAAAATTTGAACATTTCTTGTAAAATAGTATAAAACAAGGATATACAAGGTAATAATTTATTGTAGAATTTAAAAAAAAAATTCTCGTTACTATAAATAAAATATACCTGAAAAATGCATTTGTTTTGTAAGCAATCCCAGACTACTACCAAAAACTAAGTCTAATTAAAAAAGTGCAAATTACTGGGCGATTCGAATTGAAAAGTATGTACTATTATATATTTTCGAGAAGCTTATTGTGAACTGAATAATATAAAATAAAAATATACGGGGTATCCTATTTAAAAAATTATAAGTTTGTGTTATATTTCAAAAATGAGAGTTGACATAAAAAATCTGACTACGCCACTGGATTCTACGTGAAAAACTGTATCAGAGCCAGTTTTTACCTTTCCGATAAGTTAAACAACAACCGAAATACGAGGGGGTCCAAAAATTCAATATTTTCAATTTCACAGTGTATGTTAAAAACGAAGGGGACTATGAAAATTTTGTTTGGGTCATACCGCGAAAACCGTAAGCCTCTATCTTCACTAATAAGAGAGATACCCCATAAAAACAACGAAAACGGGACACCTTGTACACTAAATCAATAAAATGAAATATATGCAAGCTGTACTGTATTATTTGCAAAATTCTTTAAACACAGGGAAATATCATATTAACTTCAGGGACATATTATGTGTTAATAATAATTTTTGTATATTCATGTTTATTTATTTATTTATTTATTTATTTACGGTATAAACCATTTTTTTACAAAATTAAAACTGCCTATTAAACTAAAGGACAAATAAATTTAAACATTTAAAATTTTTTTATTAAAGAATAGGTAGAATATATATAAAAACAAATAAAATATACCAACGCAGATCTCAGTCAAAGATCACTTATATGTCACATTTTTTACACCTAACAATAGGCATAAATTTGGAAAGTAACATGGAAATATCCAAGCCATAGACATTAAAATATTTCATGATGCGAGACAATGGGCAGTTTTGACCATAATGTGTAGAGTGAAAATGCACACTAGAGAGATCTCTACCCCTAGTGCAATGAAAAGTATTAAAATTTAATTTCTGCAATAAATAACTGCAGTCAGTAATCCCATTTATAACCTTAAAACCAAAACACAAGTCATGATGAATTCTATGAGCCTGAAGAGTTTGAAGATTTGTTATTTCTATATGTTGTATATCCATATTATAGTATGGGCACCAAACAACCGTTGCATACCCAAGTCCAGGTCTGACAAAAGAACAGAAAAGCACTTTATAGACATCATAGGACAAATTATGACAATTTCTGGTAACAAAACCTAAATTTTTAAAACCTTTTTGTGTTACTGAGTCAATGTGGGTTTTAAATGTTAATTGTTTATCAAAAATTACTCCAAGATCCCTAATTTCAATAACCCGTATAATATTTCTATTTCCAAAACTATAGTTATGAGTGATGGGCTGCTTCACCCTACCAAAGCTTATACAAAAACATTTATTAACATTCAATTTAAGGTTGTTTAACTCACACCACTCCCATAGGTCATTCATATCACTCTGAAGAGCATTGCTGTCATCACTGGACAAAACAGTTCTGAATATTTTCAGGTCATCTGCAAACATTAAGAAATTTGAACTCGAGATGAAGTTCTTGATATCCTTTACAAAAAGTATAAACAATAGGGGCTCGATATGGGAACCTTGAGGTACACCTGATAGGACACTGATTTCTTTTGAAATAATGTTGTTTATTCGAACTTGTTGTGTCCTTCCAGTCAGGAAGCTACCAACCCATTGCAGAATGTGCCCCCCAAAACCCACAGCAAGAAGCTTACTTATCAAAAGTTGGTCATTTACTCTGTCAAATGCTTTCGAAAAGTCAGTGTAGACACCGTCAACTTGAAGACGGTTCTCAAAGGCATCCAACAGGTAATCCTGGTACACCAAAAGATTGGTTACTGTGAACCTTCCAGGCAAAAATCCATGCTGCTGCTCAACAACAGAACCCCTGCTACCCCAGGACAGACGTGCTGTTACAAGATTATCAAAAAGCTTAGGTACAGCTGACTGAATACATATAATTAAATGTTTTCCATAAGGGTTCTGAGTGGTCCAATTCTGCCCCTTTTATAGGCCCTGTTTAACATGATTTTTAAATTATCATTAGGCTTATAACATGGCATACACTACACGATAGCTCTACCTAATTTAATTATTATAAGAGGTAATTTATATTAAGTCGCACATTTTTCAATTTTAAAATTAGATATATCAAATTTTACCAAAGAATTTTATATACAACAGAGTGTTATCATGCAAACCTAATGAGGTATAGGTACAATATATCTATGGATATAATTCCTATCTCAAAGTAGATATAAATTATAGGTAGCATTTTTTTTAATAGTTCTGTAGCTGTGCCATTGGCTTTATCTCATATATAAATGGCTCTGCCTAATTTTTAACATATTTGCTCTGTATTTGAAGCAGAACCTATTTACAAATAAACAAAAACATTTCATTAAAGTAGTGACTATAATGAAGTTATTAAGTGAATGCCATAGTTATTTCTTAAAATATAATATTTAGGTATGAAATTTCAAAAACAATTTGAGCAAAATACTAATTAAAAACTATACATACAAAATTGCAAAAACCAGAAATCACACTACATACATTTCGGCATCACTGTGTCCTTTGCAAAACAGAAAGAATCGTAAAGGGTTCACACTTCCTAAACATAAAACAATCAGAATACTTACGAAGTTAAATATCTTCCACAATTATCAAGCAGGTTCTAATGGGACTTCAGCTAATGCTCATCAATGGTTCTTCCTTTTATTGACCAAGCATGTGAAAGGTAGATGAATCAGTGTCGCAAAAGCTATAACTAAAAATATTGCTTGCATAAGTAAAAATATACTGTGCAACATAGTATCATTATTTCCCTTGTAGTACTTCTAATGACAAACTAGGATTAATTGACCTTGCTTCTCAACATCGAAAATGTATTTATCAATATGTATAACATGGACACAGAAATATAATTTTTAGCAAGTATTATTCTATTTGCTTAGAAATAAATAATTTCATGCCTACCTGAAAAAGTTACACATAGATATCATTCATTATAATTATATATTGAATCAGGAATTGGCCTTATTGCTCTTCAGTATTTTCATAAATAGAAAATGTTCTTCCTTGTATTAAGTACTAATTTACTACTGCAATTAATGTCTAACTTTGCAGTTTTTAAATATACAATTCTTCTATTTTTTTCGTGTGAATAATATACATTTTTGCTTTATATATTGAGAACTAAAACAAAAACAAAGATAGATAGGAGTTAGGTTAGGTTATAGTGATGTGCAACTTTGACAAAAAATATTCAATATTTTGTATTAGATATTTGGAATAATCTATAGAGAAAAAATAAGATTATTAAGTATGGCATATTATACACAATACTCACTTTTACTAAACTGTCCATAATTTCTAGTTTCATAAAAAAAGTAAATGTTCATATTATTATAAATTATGTACCTACAATATCTGTTACAAAAAAAGGCCTTCACCTTCATACCTATTATCTAAAACAATTAACAAGTATACAACCCATTAATGAATTCTATTTTAATAGTTTACAAAACGGAACGCAAGTATCTGTTATAAAAATAATAAGGAATCCCTAGCGAGAAGAAAAAATTATTTTTGTACTGCCGTATCACTGTACCTTTAAAACATATATTATGTGTTTGCCTGGTTGCATAGTTATTACTTGGTACCTTGATGGCATTGAATTCCTAAGTATAAACAGACTTTTTCTTTACAAAATAAAATATGTAATAGATATAGAGGTGTTAACCAGATTATTTACAAATAAATAGCTTACTATTTAAAGATTATTTGCATAACTTTGTTAGACATTCCTATAAAAGGTTAATTCAACAGTAGTAAATTACGAGCACAGGGTTAATTTTTTTCGTCATATTTACCTACTACAAAATAAGCCAAATCGGGAAATAATTCACTGAATTTGGATTGATAATTTATTTATGAATAAAACATATAGGTTTCGCATTAAGTTTACATAGTTTTTAAGCAGATTAGCTTACCTTGTTTAATTTGTTGGACCTTTTGCGAGTTTCGTAACTTTTAGGCTGCTATGGATGTTCCATGTTTTTATAATTTTCTTGAATATTTTGGCATCTGTCGATTATTTACTGTGTATATGTATAGATATTATAGTATAGCGCTCAAGTTACGGGTATCGAAAAGTATTTTATATTCCACCAAATCAAATTAAATGGCAATTTAAAATTAAATACCTATTATCACGAATGTTAACTGACAGACACAGAAAATGGCGACTTTGCGTAGTAGGTTGGTCTTTTTCGAATCAAGATCGGAAAATCCGATTATAATGCCCTAGCGACACCCGAATGAGTTAACATTCGTTAAGTTAACGAACGCTATCTCCCAAAATCGCAGGTCCAGGTCCTCTCCTCTTACCTTGAAGGGTTGACAAGCCGCCAACTTTCTTTTTGTTTGTTACTTGATTTATTTATTTGATTTTCATAGTATTGTTTTTTTGCGATATTTATAATCATTCTATATATAATAATGGTGTTTATTATATGTATTAAAAAATATGTTAGTAATATCAAATTTAAGTGAGCTAAGGTTACTTCCAGAAACTTTAAACCCCTTAGTTATCCACGGTTTTCTAGCATCTTTAATTTTTCTTAAAGGAAAACTGTCATTAAAAACTTTAGTAACCAACACCTGAAACTCATAAAAGAGATCGGCTCTAGTAAGAAGTCGGTGCCAATCCAGACTTATATAACTATGAGTAAATGCTATAAAATTAAGCCTTGAATAAATTCTACCTTTTCTAGGATACTTATTTATCTGTTTTTTTACAAAGGAATGTAAAGTGAATTGCATTATGATCGGAAAGCCCTGCATTTAGAACTGTAGATGATACCTCATTCTCCCCCATACATACATAATCAATTATAATAGTAGAGGAATGCTCAGTTACTCTAGTAGGATCCTGCACATGCATTTTAAGATTAAAGGATTGTAACAAGTTTAATAATTCTACTGTATATTGATAATTTCTATTGGCATAATTAATATTAAAATCTCCTGCTAAAATAACTCTAGATCTAACGTAACTGACTTATTAACATTTCCAGCCTCTCTATGAAGAGGCGTTCACTACATAGGGTTGGACGATACAAGCAAACAAGACACAAATTTATATTACTACATA
Organism: Kuschelorhynchus macadamiae; assembly: GCA_030620095.1. Classification (NCBI taxonomy): domain Eukaryota; kingdom Metazoa; phylum Arthropoda; class Insecta; order Coleoptera; family Curculionidae; genus Kuschelorhynchus; species Kuschelorhynchus macadamiae. The sequence goes on from JAUTXW010000228.1 coordinate 128,256, forward strand.
AACAGATTGTCAGTTCAAATTCCTTCTCGACTAGTAAATTGTTGTACTTCTCTAACTGGGTAAATGTGTATCCTTTTGTGAGATTTGTGTTTGCAGATATAATCGGACCCCCATGCTGTGTTCCCGCTCGATAATACGCAGCCTCATAATCCTCTGAATAAACCTTCTCATATGGTCTGAGCCAATGCTCTGATAACATAACGAAATTAGGTAAGCTACAAGTTTGTAGAAAGAGGTATAATTCATCATCATAGTAATGATTGTATGTTGAGTAGCACAAAAGAAATAAAGTTCGTGTTTACCCTAAAAAGCACTCTAGTCATTGTTCCCCATTTTCTTGTCATTATTACTATTATTGTCAGTTAGCAACAATTCTTTCACATGCGAGTGTCTGTCTGTCAGAGAATGCTATAGAAGTAGAATTCTAACCGTTTATAGTGTCAATATAGAATAAAGATTTCTTCAATAATTGTATTTTATTACTGTCTATGTTTAACTCTATATTTTTTGCAATGGTTTTAAAGTTTAAATAAGGATGTAAGAAGCACGATCCAAAAAACAAAGTGTTCGTATTGAGACTCTATTTACTCTATTAAGAAAATTATATAATGCAAAATTAAATTTATTTATGGATCTATTATTCTTTTATTCCGTACATTTGGAGTAGCCATATATAATACATAAATAAATATAACATTAGTGTTGGTACACAATTTGTTAAGAGAAGTCATTTGTCATTGCCATCACAACTATATAGTTCTCACATGTATATGACTTACATAAAATGTCTATATTATTAAGAACATTGACATACGTTCCTCCTGGCTTGAATATAGATTGTATTACGATTTTTTTCTCCTAGGTGCACATACTGTGTAGATTCCCCATATTTTCATTTTGGCTCACACTTTTTAACTTTTCCAGAATCGTCCAATGAAGAATTGTTTATCGGCATCTCATCTAATGCAAAAGATTCAGCACATACACAACACAATGTGTTATTTTTCTTGATCATCTCTCTCAATTCAAATAACTTGCAATCTGTGTTGTGTGTTATCAATCTTGTTTATGAAGTCCTTTTCCGCAGAAAAGACAGGATCTTCGAAGTCCTGCGTTCTCCTTTTCAATCTGATTATGTGATCACTTTTTACCCTGTTATCTGTTAGAGCATTATTTAATTGTTCTTGCAGTTCATGTAATTCCTGGTCATGTTGTGACTAGATTGCTGCAATATGTAGATCTTTCTTTTGAATTTCAGTTTTATACTTGTCCAATAACTCAGTAAGTTTCCTCAGTCTATTTTTACAAACAGGACAAAAGAAGAACAAGACTTTATGATAGAGCAAGTGTATGAGCCTTGGTGGTTGTGAGAACTGAACATGTTCTGCAGAAGACCAGTTTACAAGAATCGCAAGTACTGCCGAACACTTCCTCATCTCTGAGTCGGGCTTTATATACACATATTGTTTTACATTTTGAACATTCTAATTCGGACATGATGAACAATTTTTGTCAAGAACAAAAAGGCAATAGTACGGCCCAGCACAAAGTTGACAAAAAAAAACAACAGTAAACAATAACAATACAGGTCAATGACCTGAGAGCACATGTATCTGTTTGTTTACAAATAAAAAGGTACTACAATAGTTAAAAGTTCAACGTCCTCTCCAACAAACAGTAAATTGTATTGATATTACATTGTACACAAAATATAAAAAAAGGGATTCCCATCCAATATCTTCAACTGATAAATAGATTAACTAATAGTAATAAATTTATTTTGGTCTTTTTTACAGCTTTTTATGAAGTTTTGTATGTATTTGTTTTTAAAAATTTCCTTAGTAGGACTTGACTACATTTTTTGTCCACAAAAAGCGCAATATTCCAATGGTGAAAATGACACTTCACAAAAACTATAGCTGCTCACTATTTTCGCACGAAAAAACGTAAAAACTTCGGAACGGATATAAACATCTGCCTGGGCTACAAATTAAAACTATTAATTATATATATAAATTATTAATGTGAGGCTAATTCTCTTAGTTTCAATATTAACAAGACTAATATAATTCAAATTCAAAAATATGCTTTATTGTCAAAGGAAATGTATCTTTTTGACAAAGAGGGTAGTTAAAAAAACATATGTAAAATACAATAATAAAAAAAAAGAAAATTAAATATTTTTGTAACAAGATCCCCTCTTGTTATTAGGTTATTAGGTATTTACCGAAAAACAGTCAAAAAATAAAAACTAATAAACTAAAATTAACACATACTTAAGTATAGTTAATGAGTTTTAAATTTGACATAGATGAGACACACACATATTAGTAACAATACTGTACCAAGTTTTTGGGTGCCTGGGATGATGATAAGCTAAATTTTAGTGACCACATTCTGGCAGTTAATGCCAAGTTGGCATCTGGTTGCTATGCAGTTCGCATAGTTTCGTATCAGTTTATTTCAGTTTTTATTTTGCAAAAGAGAGCAGTTCGCTATTTATGTCAGGTCAAGTTTAGAAATCATAGCAGGCCTTTGTTTTATCAACAAAAAATCGTTACCTTGCCTTGCTTATTGATACTGGAAACTGCATCCCTTATTCACATGCGATTTAGGGGAATATAAATGGTCATTAGTATAAAACAAGGAACTCTGATAGTATACCCTTACCTTATTGTTAAGTCAGCGCTCATCAGAAGTTCATTTTTCTTTGAAGTGCTTAAGATATATAATCAACCTTCCACTAGGTATAAAACAAATAACAAGAATTAAATTATTTAGAAGTTCTTTAAAATGTATTTTAATAGAAAAATCATTTTACAGTGTGCAGGAATTTTAGGACAACCACATGTGATTGTCCAATTTATTGTTATATTAGTAATTCTATCCGTTTTATTTTGTGATGCCCAATTTGTTACTACGTTACTGTAATTTTAACCGTTTACGTAATATTTTTTTTAAGTGTTATGTAATTATTGTGATGTCATTTTTTAAGTCTGTGTGCTTCGTTAAAGCTATCTTAGTTTGTGACTTTTTAAGTTTATGGAAGCTGTTTACAAGAGTTGATTCTTTATACAGTAAGACGATTTTTTGACTGTTCTTATGTCTCCCCAAATTTACAGGATTACCTCTAGTGGAACTCCCAAATCTTGGATACCCTCTGTATGTCAATCAAACTGGTTTCGAAAATTTAGTTTTCATAGGCTTTGCCTCATTCTGGATCAAGAAACTATAAAGGCTGCCATTCATATAACTTGCTTGCAGTTTTTGATGCTAACTATAAATTCATTATGGTGGACATTGTGATACAGGAAGAAAAAATGATAGCGGCAAAGGTAGTGAGCTGGGCTGAGGTTTCGAACGGAATTTACACAATTTACTAGAAGCAGATGACTTATTATATGTTTTAGTTGATGACGAAGCATTCCCTTGACAAATTACTGGATGCGGCGTTATCCAAGCAGATATCATCTAGATACGCATATGAAAGTCTACAACTATAGATTAAGTAGGACATGTAGAGTAATAGGAAACTCTTTTGTGCAAGCTGCTGTTTGTTTGCATAATTATATGAATTCTAAATCTAATAAAATTCAATTGAAGCTCAGTATACCCTTGATAACAGATTCACGTCCAGCTGCTGATGGTTTAAGAGATATTGGAAGATTAGGATTTAACTTAAGCGAACAATTTGCAGACTATTTTTGTGTGGCTTGAGCCATCTATCTCTTGGTACATAGGCACCAACTCCATGGGGCTTTGGGCAAGCAATTGGGTTTTGGGCGAGGAGGATTTACAAAGTAAGAAAGAACTTATCTTACTTTGTAAAATTTGTGTTCCAAATAGCCAATTTTAATAAAAATGTTTCTTTAAAGGATTTATTTTCCGAAGTTTTTAAACTTTTAAAATTATTATTTATTACTATTCAGTCCACATTGTGTACCTCAGAAGGTATTTCAAATTCACGATGCCTAGAAACCTTTCTGGATAACCATGACATAGTCGCGGTTAAACAACTGTTATTTAAATGTTTATGAATGAATTTGTAAATGTATTTATCGAAAAAAAAGCTAGGCATTAAACTTTTCATTAGTATAAAAATATGTCATATTTCTGTCATAAGCTTTGCCATATGTACAGGGTAAGTCATTATATGTTGACACCTACCTTATTAACAGAGATAGAGAAAAAGTGTAAATATAAAAGCTTTAGGATTTAAATATATAATAAAAGAAAACAAATGACTATCGTAAAACAGTTAAAAAAATGTCAAAGTTAATTTTTTTAAATGGAACGCCCTGTATATTATTTTTTATTTGAATCCCTCCCAAAATTATCTGTGATTAAGTTTGACAACATTTTGCGGCGTTGCTAAATATTAACTTTACAATAATGAAGACAGTAAGAAGTATTTAGCTGACATTACCCTTATGTTTTAAAATATAATTATTATTTGAAGAGAAATGAAATCACTTTACTAAGAACTATTTTATGCTTTATATTGTAACAAAAGCATACCAAAAGCAAAATAAACAAATAAAGTCGGGAAACAACTTTTCAACAAATTATTAATAAAAAAAATTAGTTTTCAACGTGTCCCCCGTTATTACGAAAACAATTTTGAATATTTTCTCATATCTTTTTGGATTCCCTATAAATCCTGTTAAATATTTTCTGTTTCATCACGCGTCCTATGACAATGTAGATTATTTTTTTTAATTTTCATTGCAATTAAAGAATATCGAAATAATTTTGTTTAATGGAGCACCCCAAATATTTTTATAATTCTTATAATTTCTTTTTGTTCAATTCAAATTAATTCAAATATATATAGAATGACTGTGGCATCGATCAGTTTCGGCTATATTTGCATTTTATTAGTCGTAAAACCAACACAGGTATGTATTTGGAAAATACTACAGCCACCTGTAGGGCCTATGTTAATAGTCGGGATCGGCTGGGCCATATCAGAAAATATACAGGGAAAATTCTCTATTTAAAAAAGTAAATATTTTTCAAAAATAATTTTGCAAACATCCTAAAAACGCACAAAATCAAAATGTAGTAAGTATGGGTACTATTATAATTGCTTGATTAACGTATAAATAACGCCATTAACAGCAGTCCGCGGGCCACCGACCACAGATATTCTAATATATTTATTATAGACGTTGGCTCGGCCAGCCGATTCTATCATCTCACATGCTAGACTTCATGTACTAATTCACGCGGTCCGTAGTACGTTCGCATACATCCCATGCTATTACATCGGCTATAACGTTCTTAGCTTATATCACCCAATACTGGCCTGTCTCTATGTGACCGTATCCCCTGATTTTTTCCAATTGAATACTACCATTTTACAGGTATTAATTGTAATTATTATAAAATGATACTATTTATTTTTAAATTAATTTTAGTTAGTTTTTTTACTTTAGTCATGACTGATGATGGTTAATATATTATATTAGCAATTTTTACTCCATGTTACATGTTTAAATGTGGTAACGAAATAAGTGCAAGTGAATATTTTAAAATATCATTGGCAAAATAAAGGGCAACGTAAGTTAAATACTTTCATTGTTGTAAAGGTAATGTATGGCAGTGTTGCAAAATGTGGTCAAACTTAATATGGTGCCATATAGAGAATTTTGCGAGGAATTTAAATATGTTCAATTTAAAAAAATGCCTTTGTGCAGTTTTCTAATAGTTTTGCAATAGTCGTGTATTTTCTTTTATAACGGATTCTGGCGGTTCAGAAGAAGTTTTTTAGTCATCAATTATTTTCTGTATGTGCATATAGGCGGATCTTTGTTAACCTACAGGGGGGCCAAAGTTTCGCCACTGTCAGTGTGCTCACCCTTTTTAAAGCATGCATTTTTAGCCCACAGCGGTTGATTGTAGGTGATTGATCACGATTGAAGACGATCTAGTGTTTGCTTCCTTACTCATCTACCGTTAAGAGGTTACTGTCGACGCGCTCTGAATCGTGAATTATTTCTTCGTACGTTCAAATAATTCTCATAAGTGGCCTTTATAATAAAGACACAATATCCATTTACGTACTTCTTATTGCAGTAGTGTTTTCAAACAAATTTTTGCCTTGATCGATTTTTTAATGATTGTTGGTTAACCGCAAAGATTAAATTATAAGGAACCGTTAAAACAACCTCAATTAATTTTTCATTATGATCTATCATGACAGTTGTAGGGTTAAGATAACAAGTATAATAGTGGAACAAATAATTTTTCTGACACAAGTACAAAATATGACAGTGACATAAGCGAAACATAACTGGTAAACTATAGTCCGACGCACATATCTTGGGCTGCGACGTCTGAAAGGACCGGGCTGGAAAACGCATAAAAACAAAAACATCGCTTTGTGTTGTTGCACTCGATATATTTGACGATTTATTCGACTTGTCGAAACCTTTAGTATTTGCAATAAATATTTTTTGCTTGCATAGTTTTTCACTACTTGTGTGTCAGATTTAAAAAAATTTAATTTCCATGGCAACTAGATTTGGTTTAATTCTTTAACCTTTTTAATAAATCCAAAGGTAAATACCTTAAAAGAAATAACCATGGAAGAGTGATTTGACCTAAAAATATACGAATAAGTAATAACGTTTGTAATACGATACTTTTTATCGAACTTAGTGATTCGACTAACATTACCATTTAGTAAATCAAAGTGAAAAAGTTGTCGATAAATATTGCATGGATTTTAACATTTTTATGTTACCTTCAAAATTTAGGTGGCACCAAATGTCGAAAACGCCTAGAAATGTGAGTTATAATAATCAAATAACGTATCACAGAGAAAGTTCTAAAACAATCTTGACGCCATGCGCCAACTACATTAAAAAATAATTTTTTTGCCGATTTATCGCCATAGCTCATTAGATCTTTGATAGCAACCATGACGTAGTTAAAATATTTCTGGCTTAGATATTGTATTCAGAGTCTGCTATTTAAATCTTTCCAGGCCCCTATTTTGCCTACTATTTATGCTACATATGTAAGTGATTAACCAACTTGTAGATATTGCCGAGTTCTTTAAAAATGTTTGCAGAGTGGACCAAAAAAGTTTTATGGAAAAAAAATATGAGTTCTATAAACTTACTTTTCTTGAATAATATTTTACCTCAACCTACACATTCAATTTTATAAACCCATTTGAAAGAAACAGATTGAGTACAACAGTCCTTCATTTTTCCCCCAGTTTCGAAAAACAATTGAAGTAATTGTTAGTATAATATTGGCAGAAATTAATTAATTTTAAGTAGTTTCTGTTCTAATATTTTATTTAACATACCGAAAAGAAAAATTTTTAATTCATTAAAGTGTATAATGAAATACCATTCATACAATGAAAATATATCAATAATATTCAACAAATATTTACATTTATGAATTTTAAACTTAAAAAGAATTTTCCATTTTTCTCCCAGTTTCGGGCAATAATTTAAAGAATGATTCTTGGTAAAAAATAGTAGTATTGGAACAATCATTTTAAGTAGTTTTTGTTTTAATATTTGCTTTAATATACTAGAAACTGAAATTTTTGATTTATGAAGGTCTCATAAAATAACATTCGTGAAATGAAAATATATGTGTAATTTTTGACAAATTTGCACTATTTCGTTTTAAACTTCAAAATTATTTAGATTTCTCAAAAGTTATCAATAATTTCCATAGCACTCATATTAATTACTACTGGGAATTCAATAAAAAAAGAAGCAAAATTCACTTATTTTCGGAAAATGGCAAGCCAGTCTATCTCTAAAAATATATGCCACACGTTGACTTACTTGGAAGTTCTTCTATTGCCTTGCATTCAGAAAGGATTTTTGTTTGGTCAGAATTGCATATTATGTCTCTCAAATAATATTATAAAGGCAATTTGCTGCTGTTTCTTTAGGAATATAAATTTCCGCAATAAATGTGCAGTATTCATATTAAAATATTCATAAAATATAATTTTAAAAAGTATAAAATAATTATTTAATTATCTCTTAGTGGGAGCATTTTTTTAATATTGCCTTGGTGTCTTTTCCTCATTTCCTTCATTATCTTTGATTTAATAAAGAAACTATATATTTAAAGCACAAAGCGGATTTTTCTCCGGTTTCTCCAGCAGCTCCACTTTACCAATTTGAATATTTTTTTTAATTGAAGCTGTCTACTATCAGTCGTGTTTTTGTCACATTTAAAAACAAGGATTAAATAAATTATTTAAGGTGCAGCAGGACTATTGGCAGAAAGCCCATGCAGAATTACCGCCTATGTGAAGGAATAACCCGTACGTGAAGTAAAAATTATCCATATTTGCTTAAAAAGTTTTATCAAAAGTACATTTTTTTTATAAAAATGGAATTTTATTACTGCTACCGTCAAAGAGACCTGAATATCAATTTTGCTTTAATGTACCTCAAAGGTCATTCAAGAAATAACTCTTAAGATGAAAAATTATTGTTTCTATGTTATTCGTTTTTAGTGTTGAATTATTTATCATAGGATTAATATTTTAAGTTGATTTTGTACCTATCTATTTAAGGCTTCACACGTAATGCTACTAAAAATATTTATAGATTGAACTCTTTATTTCACAGTTTCGATGTGTAATTTTAAAATTATAGTTGCCGTCGAAATTAGGCGAGGTACCGCTCGTGTTCTTTTAAACACTGTTCTAAGACATGGATTAAACTGCGTCGATCTGGTAACCACTTTAAAGAAACTGTAAAGCCATCGAGTATTCCGATTACCTTTTTGATAAATTAATAGAAAATTTGCTTTTGTTTTTAAGTGAATAGGCAAAGTGAACCATTTTTAGATTTTAAAAACATTTAAATTTTAATAGCTCACGTAAAGAAAAAGATTCATGACCAGCTACAATTATTTCCCACTTCACTAAATTAACATCGAACCTATGCTACGATTATTAAGATTATTTTTGTAATTTTTATAATAACTCAATCATGTAAATTAACACAAAATATCTGTAGAATATTTTTTATACTAAAATAATAAGTATAAACAAAATTATGGTCAGATTAAATAAATAATAGGGATAGTTCATGTGAAAACATTTTTTCATATTTTTTTCTCAAGTAAGTTTATAAACGTCATAATTTCTTTCATAAAATTTGTTTGGTTCATTCTATAGATATTTTTAAAGAGCTCAAGAATACCTACAATTTGTTTATGGTTCGTCATACATTGTGCCTAATATAATTGGTATTAAAAAATCATAATAAACATGCTTATACTACAGTCTTGGACACTTTCTTTCGTTAATCAAATACCGAAAAACTTCATTTACTTACAATGTTCAATATCGGAATATATATATACAAGGTTTATTTGCTTTCAGCTGCGAGCTGTCTAATTTGTCCGTCGATGTTTTTTTTTCAGTTTTTTTTTTATCAAAACCTATAATTTTGTTTGGCGTTCGTTTGGGTTGATGTAACAACTTTATTTTTTTCGATCACTGTGACCGTCACTGAAACCAATTTAAGCACTGTAGTTAGGCCGCCACTCCTGTGAGTGCACAGATATAACCAGCGTTCTTGGTACCCGTTGGAATTCGTATTTCGTTAATCCAGTGACGTCTTTCTGGGTGTGATGCGTTGTTGGCTCTTTTTTGTCCATACTGGCCTCATAACCTTCGGAAATTACATATTTAAATATTTTATTTGAATTCTGTCTTTGATTTTAAATAGAAATGCGTAGGTTTACGAACAGAAAAAACAAGACCCCGATCTAAAAAAAATCCTTGTGTGGAATATTCGTGTTCCTTGCACATCCCCCAGCTATTTCCATTTTCGTTTTAATGATTTATTTTATATACAGTGTGGGTTTTTAATGTTCCTCCCGGTCTTATTTTTTTTAACGCGTCAAGATAAAAAGTTTAAATTTGGCACTCGTCAGTAGGATACTAAAAACTTCTGGATATATTTTGTGATTGAAAACTGAAATAAAAAAGCGCCTCTATTTTGAAGAACAAAATTAATTGAAAAGGGAGTCAAGCAAATGGAGAGTTGACATTCTTGAAAACTTACAAAAGTTGAGTATTTTATTCTTCACGTGATTAGATAAAGTTTTCGTATGAGTTCGGGGGAAAAGTATTGTGTTTTTTTAGTTTCAGGAAGTTTTATAAAGGAGAAAATTAGAATTTTATTTAAATTTAGAACCCGCTGTAAATAACAACATTTCACATTTACGAATGGTCGAAATTTTGGATATGGATAATTTTGTCTCTTGTTGGGATACACCAGGGTTGAAAAGATCTTTCGAAAGGTGTGTCACTCGACTCCACTCTCTATTTAATTCTTTACTCAAAAATGACGCCCAGTCGTTAAATTTTTAATTATGGAACATATACCAAAAAGGGGCATTTAGTCTGTTACGGAAGTGTGCTAAATTTAAAATTTTTATCTTGACTGGTTTAAAAGTAAAAGGGAGAGGGGCATTTTAGCAGAATTTTTCTCATAATGAAGAAAAGTGACATAGATATTTTTATAATTTATTACTTTATTACCAAATAACTATATAAAATAAATAAACTGTTTGTGTGTGGTAGAATCTGTTACGAGAAAAGTTCCGGGTAAAAGCCAATTTACGGATTTTTTTTCAAAATACAAGAGTTCTAACCACACTACACCACAACTTGTTACGTTCTGGACTCGCGTTTCGCTAACCAAGTTAGCATCATCAGCAGATGATATAAACTTAGCGAGTTTATATCATCTGCTGATGATGCTAACTTGGTTAGCGAAACGCGCGTCCAGAACGTAACAAGTTGTGGTGTAGTGTGGTTAGAACTCTTGTATTTTGATCTATCTTCCACCACAGGTTCCAGTGTTAGGATTTTTTTTAACAAAACTTTTTTATTTAATTTTTGTACTTTTAATTTTGTATATAGTTGTGTTTTGAATATCGAACTGCGTTTTTGGTTAGCCTAGGTTATGTTTTTTTTTGTTTGACGTACAAAAATTCCAGACAGTAAATATAGTCTAACGTCTGTGTTATATTAAGGGGATTTGTGTAGAGGTACTGAAAATATAGAATTTCTCTTCATTATTTTAATGATTGAATTGAAATTGAAAATTTTATTTTATATTCCAAAATTATCAAAATCAATGGGACTAACCCTTTATAAGGCCCGAACTGAGTAAAATATTATTAATATTATTAAAAGTAACTATTTATATTGCATATTTTGTCACTATTTAAGGCTGTTAAATAAATATATGTATTTTTAGATATAACTTGAAGGATACCTCCTCGTTTAAAAACTACCACTTCCAACACTTGTTATGTGATATGTTATTGTTTTACACTTTAAAAATATCTTTTTTTTTAATTTCAACAAATTAAACAAGCGTACCGGCTTCTAAACCATTTTTTGCTACCATCTTAATCTCAAATCACGATTGTTCACTTAAACCAATATAAAAGTCTCTTATCATAAAGCAATACTATGGATTTACTCGAAACCTTGGTTAGGTTAGTAGAGCATTTAAAAGTTCTAATGTATCGTGTGTAACCGGTCGGTGAGTTTTCAAGTCCCATTTGCATTTTTAATAATTTAGACAAAACTAAGCCGATATTTATGTTTTGGATTCTCTAGAGACTCTCTCTCTATTCGGACGCGAGAAAGAAAGCTTCGAAAATGCCAAACGTGATTTTGGCGAAACGTCAGCAAAACTGTTCTTTTCAGAACGACAGTAGTGAACGGATTTACACCCGGAATGAAAACACATTATATATATATATACATATACATATATATATATATATATATATATATATATATATATATATATATATATATATATATATATATATATATATATATATATATATATATATATATATATATATATATATATATATATATATATATATATATATATATATATATATATATATATATATATATATATATATATATATATATATATATATATATATATATATATATATATATATATATATATATATATATATATATATATATATATATATATATATATATATATATATATATATATATATATATATATATATATATATATATATATATATAGATTCAGTATTCTCGACCGTGTTATTAGTAATTTACGTCAGAAGTTTCGGGAAAGCGGTCTGTGACTATTCAAACTCTAATTGTTTTAGATCTCAATATTTCGTCAAATGTTTATTGACTTCATCAGGAGACAACTAGAAACAATAAATTTATCTTAATTAACACACCATAGAAGAAAATATATAAAAAAATATTCAGTCACATTACTCCTTAAAATATACTTACAACGTAAGAGTTAGTCGAACATATTACAAAACAAGGACGATAAAAGCAACATTCTGTGCATTGAGGACAACTATTTTCACAGTTAACATGTATTATTACAAATATAAAACGATCTGTGCATTCAACAATGTTTTGAACCATAATGGAAAAAGCCTAACAACACAAAAAAAAAAACAAAACCGATAAATTGATATCAGTGGTTCTTACACTTTCATAAAACATAAAATAGTGAATTTTAAACTTAATATATGTATATAGGATGTTACTTATTGATCGTCACATTTGGTTTAAAATATTGCAGTAAATATTGCTTAGTTTATTTGTGTCCAATTTTGAATTAATTGCATTTTTATTCTTATTGATATGGCACATTTCAAGAAACAATCTATTTCTATAACTGTCATGGTGTTCTAGTATCTTAACATTACTATAATTAAATTTTAACTCTTTCAACACCCATTTGCAATTTACAATTGATTATGAAAAACATAAAAGTGTGCCCTTTTTAGATACTAAAGTCATAAGAACAGACGAAAACAAATTTATTTTAGATTGGTACCAAAAAGATACGTCATCTGGTAGATACCTGAATTATTTTTCAAATCATCCAACCAATCAGAAATACAATACTGTCATTGCAATGAAAAATAGGGTAACACACATTAGTGACGTTATGTATTTACAACATAACCTAGACAAACTTTTTGTTATGTTTGTTAACAATGGTTACCCTAAACACATTTTAAAAAAGCTCATTTATAACACAAGCTTTTATGACGGCCCCACAGAAGACAGTAATCAACAAGTAAAATATGTCAGGATTCCATTTATAAATAATCTTACCAATTCAATTATTTCACTGTTTAAGCCTTTTTCGAACATAAAAATAGCCAAATATAGCCTCATACAAAATTACTCGGTATTTTCAAAGGTCAAAGAAAAAACTCCAACTGGATACACAACTAATTGTGTTTATCAAGTGTCTTGCTTGGGTTGTGACGGTTGTTATATTGGCCAAACTTCGCAGTGGTTAAAACAACGAGTAACACAACATAAAAGTGATTGCCATATAGGCAAAAATTCATGCGCATTGGTACAGCATCACTTGAAAACGGGTCATAAATTTAATTATAGTAATGTTAAGATACTAGAACACCATGACAGTTATAGAAATAGATTGTTTCTTGAAATGTGCCATATCAATAAGAATAAAAATGCAATTAATTCAAAATTGGACACAAATAAACTAAGCAATATTTACTGCAATATTTTAAACCAAATGTGACGATCAATAAGTAACATCCTATATACATATATTAAGTTTAAAATTCACTATTTTATGTTTTATGAAAGTATAAGAACCACTGATATCAATTTATCGGTTTTGTTTTTTTTTTGTGTTAGGCTTTTTCCATTATGGTTCAAAACATTGTTGAATGCACAGATCGTTTTATATTTGTAATAATACATGTTAAGTGTGAAAATAGTTGTCCTCAATGCACAGAATGTTGCTTTTATCGTCCTTGTTTTGTAATATGTTCGACTAACTCTTACGTTGTAAGTATATTTTAAGGAGTAATGTCACTGTATATTTTTTTATATATTTTCTTCTATGGTGTGTTAATTAAGATAAATTTATTGTTTCTAGTTGTCTCCTGATGAAGTCAATAAACATTTGACGAAATATTGAGATCTAAAACAATTATATATATTGAATATATATATATATACCGCTATATATATATATATATATATATATATATCTATATATATATATATATATATATATATATATATATATATATATATATATATATATATATATATATATATATATATATATATATATATATATATATATATATATATATATATATATATATATATATATATATATATATATATATATATATATATATATATATATATATATATATATATATATATATATGTGTATATATATATATATATATATATATATATATATATATATATATATATATATATATATATATATATTCAAAGTTCAACCCTACTACCGGCGGAAAACCTACTGCCAAGTGAGCGGCGGGCAACGTCTTCTAAAAATATCAGAGGCGGCTAACAGGGCAATGGCACAAGGAGGATTTATGGTCAGCATGAACAATAACCCAAATCAGTTTACGATGCAAAGGAGGGATACCTTAGTACCGGTCGGATGTGGTGGTGAGAGAGTGGGCCCCTTTCGACCGTCAGCAAGTGACCACTATATACCCCCAGTAGGAAACCAGGCGGGGGTATTGGATCTTGTGACTGGAATGCAAGTAGAACCCTTTGAGAAGAGAAACTCAATAGCGAGGACACCCACAGGAGCCAGGAGAGGATCAGTACCAGACATAATGCCAGAAGAAGAGATACATCAAGAGGGATTTCAAACGGAACAGGTCAAAAGAAAACGTTCGGAATCATACAGTGCTGTCGGGAAACTGCTGTTCCAAGAGATAGGCCATGACTGCAGTGCAAGAATTATGAGGACGATTGATACCTTAAACGAAGAGGTTAAAGCTCTAGTCAAAACAGCAAGAGAAAGTACAAACACGAAAAAGGAAATTCGGGAAATATCGTCCAAACTACAAAGATTGACGGAACAACTTATGGGTAGTGAAGTACAGGAAACGCTAAAAACTGCATTAGGAAATCTTAAGGATAACACTGCCTTGGGGGAAAGAAGACACAGTCGCCCGCCAAAACGGAGTACGTGCGAAGCGGGTACGCAAACTGGCGACGTAGCCGTACAGAACGCGACTACTCAAACCATTGTTACCTTTGATGAAAAACCAGTGACAACACAGGAAATAGACCGGATCGTAAAAGACGGGCTAGACCAAGATACATTAGAAACACTTATTAGCAAAAAATGGGAAACCGACTGCTTCCAAAAAACATTTACTTAGTATAGCTATCTTTATAAACCCAAAAAGCGCAACAGAAAGTGAATTTATACAAAGAGTAGCCGTACGCATACCTCAAATTTACCAATTAGTGGAAAATAAAAAACCAGAACCAGAAAAAGTAATTGGCATTGCAAGTAAAAACAAAATCTGGGATGAGGAAAACGGTGAAACAGAAGGAGAAAATTTTACTTTTTTGGTCGGGATGGAAGACGAGTACGAAGTTCCTCAGAACCCGTATAAGTTGTATAACACGGTGAGAAAACTGGCAGAAATTTTTAAACAAAAAGGGATAGGGCAGATAACGCTTGTCGCTCATGACGATTGGGGCCAAGCACAACCCCGTAAAATCCTGGAATGTGCTCTAAGACCAACAAATATTTCAGCGCACGTGTATTTGCAACAAAACAAACCCAGTGAAAAGACAATAAGGAGGGGGGAGCCCGTATGACAAAAGCGGGAGGTCTACTACTTACATTAAATGGGGCAAAAGGAGGCGCAGCGCGAGTAGCGGAGGCACTGAAAGGCATAAATGGGAAAAGCTCAGTTAAAGCGCTTGTTGGAGGAGACAATAATACAGTTCTGCACATTAAATACATTGACGCTATCACTACCCAACAAGACGTTGAAGAAGCCGTTGCCGCTTTTGCGCAAAGAGAAGGACTGAAAGGAGACGTACGAGTTACCTCGATAAGACTGAGTTTTGGTCAAATGCAGGCCGCCACGCTTTTTGTATCTAGAAAGATTGCAGATAGACTAATAAGTGCAGGGAAGTTAAGAATCGGTATAGTAAATTGTACAGTTCGAGAAAGGGTAAAACTCAGCCATTGTTATCGATGTTGGAATGTTGGGCACATAGCAAAAAATTGCACTGGCCCTGATAGATCAAAGTCATGCATACAGTGTGGAGAGTCAAACCACCATCAAAAAGACTGCACCAACGTCATACACTGCGTTAGATGCAATAGCGCTGGACAGTGTATCGGGGGGAAGTGGTCAAACTTAGTCGAGCGAAGTAGTTAATTTTATCGAATGGCGAAACTGCTACGAGTCAACCTTGGTAGACGCTGGGCAGCTCATGGCATGTTATGGCAAGCTATGTCAACATACAAGATAGACATAGCACTGCTAAGTGAGCCAAATAAAACTGCTCTGAAGAAAACCAATTGGTATACCGATAAAAATATGGATACTGCAATAAACGTATTTAACAAAAAGCATACGGTGCAAGAATGGGGGCATGGATGTATGGATTGAGCTGACTGACCTTAGAATATACAGCTGCTATGTTTCCCCAAATATAGGCTTGATAGAGTTTAACCAGTTTTTATACCAACTAAAGCAGAACATGAAAGTAAGAACGAACAGATGCATAGTGTGCGGAGATTTCAGTGCGAAGTCCATGATGTGGGGGTCGCCGGTGAACGATGAAAGAGGACTGATACTCTCGGAATGGGCATCGGAGGTGGATCTAATTCCACTAAACCATGGAAGTATTCCCACTTTTTATAGAGGCCAAACGTCATCATTTATCGACGTATCATTCGCTGCAAATGGTGTATTGCCGCGAGTCTTGGACTGGCAGGTGTCAGAGGAGGAGAACCTTTCGGACCACAATTATATAATCTTCCGTATTAATCTGCGATTAGATCAAGAAAATCGGGAGGGTAGCACAAAACCGCAACACAGAGGATGGAAAGTCGACGATGCAAAAATGCATAATTTTATAAATGTATTTCGACGCAAACTAAGATATGAAGCTGTCCCAACACCAGAGACATTTGTGAAAAGCATTGTGAAGACTTGTGATCGTGTATTTGAAAAGAAGGGAAGCATATTAAATAATAGAAAACTAGTTTATTGGTGGTCCGCCGATATTGCCGAAATAAGAAAACAGTGCCTGGCAAAGAAAAGAATAATGACACGACTTCGTAGAAGAAATGATATTTCAGAGGAAGGGAAGATACTTGCTGTCGATGAATACAAAAAAGCCATTCATAGAGCAAAGTTAGATGCACGGAAAAAGGTGATAGGAGAAGTGGATCAGGATCCATGGGGAAATGGATACAAAATAGTAACAGGGAAGTTGCGCTTGAGATCTACAAACCCCCTACCAGATGAAGTAATGGTGAAGGAAGCTGAGGGTCTTTTCCCATCATTTAAAAAAGTCTGTTGGATATATATGGAAAATATAGATGAAAAAGATATTCCACTTTTTACTCCAGAAGAGTTAAGTAGGGCTAGTAAATCAATTAAACTTAAAAGTAAATCAATTAAACTTAAAAAGGCTGATGGACCTGATGGGATACCTCCTGAAATAATTAAGTGCGTGGCACAGCAGTTCCCAGAAGAGTGCCTACATATAATGAACAAATAACTACTGAAAGGTGAATTCCCAAAAATATGGAAGGAGGCCAAGCTTTTGCTGCTGGAGAAGCCCCCCAAGCCTGACCAAAGAAAACCAGCATATAGACCATTGTGCCTGCATGGGGAAATTGCTCGAACATTTGCTTAAAGATAGATTAGTAAGGGAGATACAAACGCATGGAAGCCTGGCGGATAACCAGTTTGGCTTCACAAAACAAAAGTCAACCATAGACGCTTTATTTATGGTGATGAATGACTCAAAAAGGGCAAAAGCTTTTGCGGCCCAAAACAGAAAACTGTGTTTGCTGGTAACTCTTGATGTAAGAAACGCCTTTAATTCAGCACCTTGGCGGGGCATTGTAGAAGAACTGGAGCAAAGAGGATTACCACCATACCTCATCCGTATGATAAAAAGCTACTTTTCGGAACGAAAATTGAAAATAGGAGACCAGAATGTTATGGATGTGACGGGTGGAGTGCCACAGGGTTCTGTGCTGGGCCCTATCTTATGGAACATATATTATGATGGTGTCCTACGGTTGGATATGCCACCTTGGCGGGGCATTGTAGAAGACTATACCACCATACCAGTATGATAAAAAGCTACTTTTCGGAACGAAAATTGAAAATAGGAGACCAGAATGTTATGGATGTGGGTGGAGTGCCACAGGGTTCTGTGCTGGGCCCTATCTTATGGAACATATATTATGATGGTGTCCTACGGTTGGATATGCCACCAGAAGTGGGGTTTGCAGATGATTTGGCAGTGCTCGTTTCTGCCAAAAGCAGAGACTCAATCGTGTCAACGGCAAATATAGCAGTGCACCGAATAGCCGAATGGATGTCATCAGAGATTTTGAAACTTGCTCCTGAAAAGACAGAAGCGATACTACTGGCCGACCGAAGGGTTGACCATCAACGTAAACAACATTGAGGTCACAACAAAACAAGAAATCAAATATTTGTTGTATGCTGCTCCGGTGTGGCATGAGGTCCTAAAAATCCGAAAATATAAAGAAATGTTGTCCAGAATCCAGAGGAAGATGGCAATTAGGATATATAGTGCTTTCCGCACAGTTTCCACTGATGCAGTACTGGTCCTTGCAAGTGTGTATCCTATAGACCTGATGGCAGAAGAGAGATCGAGAACGTATAATGAAGGCAACGCGAACAGAAAGACAATTAGAGAAGAAACAATAAGACGATGGCAGGCAATATGGGAAGAGTCTGCAGTGGGCACGTGGACAAGGAGACTTATACCGGATCTGGACCCTTGGCTAAAAAGGAACCACGGTGAACTCAGCTATGCTCTTACACAGGTACTGAGTAATCACGGATGCTTTGCGGCCTACTTCTACAGATTCAAGATCAACGTAGTATTTTCATGTCCGTATTGCGATATATATATATATATATATATATATATATATATATATATATATATATATATATATATATATATATATATATATATATATATATTTATATATATATATATATATATATATATATATATATATATATATATATATATATATATATATATATATATATATATATATATATATATTTTTTTTTTCTCTCGGTGTTGGTGGAGAGGTCGCCTACCCGTTAAAAAACATTCCTCTTTCAACAGACATCGTGATGGCACCACCCGAAGGCATTACTTCATCACGCTATCCCGCCCGAACTTCTCACAATTCTAACATCCTATCAGTCGTCTCTATTTCGGTTTCTATCATCCAATCCTTTTCTGTTTATAATGCGGGTCGCCATATTTAAAATCACATTCCACATCTCTTGGGATTGTAGCATGAATGTCACGAGGTTTTCCGGGGTCATCATTGCGTTTACCATCAATTCCGCGTTTTTCCGCTCGTTTTGCCATCGAGGACATACGAAAAAAGTGTGCTCGGCATCGTCCTGCGCGCTGATAGATACTGAAGATACTACGTTGATCTTGAATCTGTAGAAGTAGGCCGCAAAGCATCCGTGATTACTCAGTACCTGTGTAAGAGCATAGCTGAGTTCACCGTGATTCCTTTTTAGCCAAGGGTCCAGATCCGGTATAAGTCTCCTTGTCCACGTGCCCACTGCAGACTCTTCCCATCTTGCCTGCCAGCGTCTTATTGTTTCTTCTCTGATTGTCTTTATGTTCGCGTTGCCTTCATTATAGGTTCTCGATCTCTCTTCTGTCATCAGGTCTATAGGATACACACTTGCAAGGACCAGTACTGCCTCAGTGGAAACTGTGCGGAAAGCACTACATATCCTAATTGCCATCTTCCTCTGGATTCTGGACAACATTTCTTTATATGTTCGGATTTTTAGGACCTCATGCCACACCGGAGCAGCATACAATATATTTGAATGAGTAACTGCATTTAACAGTCTGCGCTTACTCGATGAAGGGCCCTTTGCCATTGGCATCAAACGGCTTAGTGCCATTGCTGCTGCCTCGGCTTTCTTGCATATATTTATAATATGACTTTTCATCAAAGCACCCCTATCAAAGAATACACCTAAATATTTGATTTCTCGTTTTGTTGTGACCTCAATGTTGTTTACGTTGATGGTTAACCGTTCCACTGCCCTTCGGTCGGCCAGTAGTAACGCTTCTGTCTTTTCAGGAGCAAGTTTCAACATCTTTGATGACATCCATTCGGCTATTCGGTGCACTGCTATATTTGCCGTTGACACGATTGAGTCTCTGCTTTTGGCAGAAACGACCACTGCCAAATCATCTGCAAACCCCACTACCCGGACTTCTGGTGGCATATCCAACCGTAGAACACCATCATAATATATGTTCCATAAGACAGGGCCCAGCACAGAACCCTGTGGCAATCCACCCGTCACATCCATAACATTCTGGTCTCCTATTTTCAATTTTCGTTCCGAAAAGTAGCTTTTTATCATACGGATGAGGTATGGTGGTAATCCTCTTTGCTCCAGTTCTTCTACAATGCCCCTCCAAGGTGCTGAATTAAAGGCGTTTTTTACATCAAGAGTTACCAGCAAACACAGATTTCTGTTTTGGGCCAAAAGCTTTTGCCCTTTTTGCTTCATTCATCACCATAATTAAAGCGTCTATGGTTGACTTTTGTTTTGTGAAGCCAAACTGGTTATCCGCCAGGCCTCCATGCGTTTGTATCTCCCTTACTAATCTATCTTTAAGCAAATGTTCGAGCAATTTCCCCATGCAATCAATGAGGCACAGTGGTCTATATGCTGGTTTTCTTTGGTCAGACTTGGGGGGCTTCTCCAGCAGCAAAAGCTTGGCCTCCTTCCATATTTTTGGGAATTCACCTTTCAGTAGTTGTTTGTTCATTATATGTAGGCACTCTTCTGGGAACTGCTGTGCCACGCACTTAATTATTTCAGGAGATATCCCATCAGGTCCAGCAGCCTTTTTAAGTTTAATTGATTTACTAGCCCTACTTAACTCTTCCGGAGTAAAAAGTGGAATATCTTTTTCACCTATATTTTTCATATATATCCAACAGACTTTTTTAAATGATGGGAAAAGACCATCAGCTTCCTTCACCAGTACTTCATCTGGTAGGGGGTTTGTAGATCTCAAGCGCAACTTCCCTGTTACTATTTTGTATCCATTTCCCCATGGATCCTGATCCACTTCTCCTATCACCTTTTTCCATGCATCTAACTTTGCTCTATGAATGGCTTTTTTCAAAAGCGATCGTTGGGTTTTGTATTCATCGACAGCAAGTATCTTCCCTTCCTCTGAAATATCATTTCTTCTACGAAGTCGTGTCATTATTCTTTTCTTTGCCAGGCACTGTTTTCTTATTTCGGCAATATCGGCGGACCACCAATAAACTGGTTTTCTATTATTTAATATGCTTCTCTTCTTTTCAAATACACGATCACAAGTCTTCACAATGCTTTTCACAAATGTCTCTGGTGTTGAGACAGCTTCATATCTTAGTTTGCGTCGAAATACATTTATAAAATTATGCATTTTTGCATCGTCGACTTTCCATCCTCTGTGTTGCGGTTTTGTGCTACCCTCCCGATTTTCTTGATCTAATCTCAGATTAATACGGAAGATTATATAATTGTGGTCCGAAAGGTTCTCCTCCTCTGACACCTGCCAGTCCAAGACTCGCGGCAATACACCATTTACAGCGAATGATACGTCGATAAATGATGACGTTTGGCCTCTATAAAAAGTGGGAATACTTCCATGGTTTAGTGGAATTAGATCCACCTCCGATGCCCATTCCGAGAGTATCAGTCCTCTTTCATCGTTCACCGGCGACCCCCACATCATGGACTTCGCATTGAAATCTCCGCACACTATGCATCTGTTCGTTCTTACTTTCATGTTCTGCTTTAGTTGGTATAAAAATGGTTAAACTCTATCAAGCCTATATTTGGGGAAACATAGCAGCTGTATATTCTAAGGTCAGTCAGCTCAATCCATACAAAACCTTTTCCATGCCCTCATTCTTGCACCGTATGCTTTTCGTTAAATACGTTTATTGCAGTATCCATAGTTTTGTCGGTATATCAATTGGTTTTCTTCAGAGCAGTTTTATTTGGCTCACTTAGCAGTGCTATGTCTATCTTGTATGTTGACATAGCTTGCCATAACATGTCATGAGTTGCCCAGCGTCTACCAAGGTTGACTTGTAGCAGTTTCGCCATTCGATAAAATTAACTACTTCGCTCGACTAAGTTTGACCACTTCCCCCCGATACACTGTCCAGCGCTATTGCATATAACGCAGTGTATGACGTTAATGCAGTCTTTTTGATGGTGGTTTGACTCTCCACACTGTATGCACGACTTTGATCTATCAGGGCCAGTGCAATTTTTTGCTATGTGCCCAACATTCCAACATCGATAACAATGGCTGAGTTTTACCCTTTCTCGAACTGTACAATTTACTATACCGATTCTTAACTTCCCTGCACTTATTAGTCTATCTGCAATCTTTTTAGATACAAAAAGCGTGGCGGCCTGCATTTGACCAAAACTCGGTCTTATCTAGGTAACTCGTACATCTCCTTTCAGTCCTTCTCTTTGCGCAAAAGCGGCAACGGCTTCTTCAACGTCTTGTTGGGTAGTGATAGCGTCAATGTATTTAATGTGCAGAACTGTATTATTGTCTCTTCCAACAAGCGCTTTAACTGAGCTTTCCCCATTTATGCCTTTCAGTGCCTCCGCTACTCGCGCTGCGCCTCCTTTTGCCCCATTTAATGTAAGTAGTAGATCTCCCGCTTTTGTCATACGGGCTCCCCCAACATTATCACCAAGCTGCTTGTCCTGTACCTCTTTTTTAACTGCCTTCAGTAGGTTAGCGTTCGACCTCTCTCCCTTCTAAATAATTACTGCTTCGTTTTCAGTCCTTGTTTGATATTTCCTTATTCTCTTTTCACTCGGTTTGTTTTGTTGCAAATACAGGTGCGCTGAATAATTTGTTAGTCTTAGAGCACATTCCAGGATTTTACGGGGTTGTGCTTGGCCCCAATCGTCAAGAACGACAAGCGTTATCTGCCCTATCCCTTTTTGTTTAAGAATTTCTGCCAGTTTTCTCACCGTGTTATACAACTTATACGGGTTCTGAGGCACTTCGTACTCGTCTTCCATCCCGACCAAAAAAGTAAAATTTTCTCCTTCTGTTTCACCGTTTTCCTCATCCCAGATTTTGTTTTTACTTGCAATGCCTATTACCTTTTCTGGTTCTGGTTTTTTATTTTCCACTAATTGGTAAATTTGAGGTATGCGTACGGCTGCGGCTACTCTTTGTATAAATTCACTTTCTGATGCGCTTTTTGGGTTTATAAAGATAGCTATATCTCGTCCGTCCAGCGTTTTTTCCAGGTCGTCCTTAAAGGAAAATGTTTTTTAGAAGCAGTCGGTTTCCCATTTTTTGCTAATAAGTGTTTCTAATGTATCTTGGTCTAGCCCGTCTTTCACGATCCGGTCTATTTCCTGTGTTGTCACTGGTTTTTCATCAAAGGTAACAATGGTTTGAGTAGTCGCGTTCTGTACGGCTATATATATATATATATATATATATATATATATATATATATATATATATATATATATATATATATATATATATATATATATATATATATATATATATATATATATATATATATATATATATATATATATATAAATTGGACTTCTTTCTTGGCTATAGGTTTATTTGCAAAATCAGACAATGGGATTAACTTGACGTTTCGCCTATCATAGTAGGCTTTCTCAAAAATTGCTCATTCCTTTATTTTTTTTTTTGGTATATATGGCTTTCCTTACCTATCTACAATTAATTTAAAAAACATTTAGTGGTCTAAGTATAAAATGACATTTACAATTTTTCTAAAACTGATTTAAAATTTTATACTATTGACAATAATTATTACAAAATTAATAAAATAAGGTTACATACCTCGAAAAATACATGTTGATTATTTATTTATATTTGAATGATAGGTAGCAAGTTAGTGGTTTGCCAGGCAACTCATGGCACAGTTTTAGATAAAAAGGTGTTCTTATCGTAATACGTTTTTTTTGAGGAATTTAAAGATATTTTTTTGCTATTTTTTAATTTAAACCTTAGAGTAGAATCAGACATTCACAATGATATACTACATTTTAAAAATAATGGCTTAGACGAAGTTAAAACTATACTAAAATATCAAATTGTGGTATATTTGACTTAAATTTTTTATGTCTTGTTTGTCATTTACTGCATTTTTTTCTTTTTTTATGTGAATAATTTTTATGATAATTAATTTCTGATACGGGTTATCTCCATCAATGATTTTGGTTTCAGAAAAATTAAATTCGTGTTTTGTGCTTTTTTCATGTTTGTGTAATGCAGTAGATGCATTCTTGGTATACTTATGCCCTTTTATTCTATTTTCTAAAAGTTGGGTTGTCATACCAATATATTTCATAGGGCAGTTTAAACAAGGAATTTCATATACGAGATTGGATTTTTTATTTTTGGGAATTTTAGTTTTTAATTTTGTAAATAGGGAGCCTATCAGGTTCTGGGCTTTATGACACACAATTATGTTATATTTTCCTAAGATATGTTTTAATTTTTCAGATAATTGAGATGTGTATGGCATTGCAATATATTTTTTTGCGTGTTATCTTGTCTTACGTTTTCGTTATGATTGTTATAATATATGTACGTCCTTTGTTTGATATTTTTTTTTATCAGTTTTTCTGGGAAATGATTTGCATTCAAGGTCTCTTTAACTTTATTAAGGGCTTCAGGACGGCATTCTGGTGACGTTAAAGATATGGCACGGTCAACTAGACCAATCACAACACTTCTTTTTTGTTTGTATGGATGCTGGGAATTGAAATTAAGATATCGGCCAGACCAAGTTTCTTTTGTAAACCATTTAGTTTTTAAATTATTTTCTTTTTGTCTTATTATAGTAAGGTCGAGAAAATTTATTTTGTTTTCTGATTCAACTTCAAGAGTGAACTGAAGTTTCGCATGGAAATTATTGAATGCGAAAAGTAGTTCATCTATTTTATTTTCTGGAACTGATGCTAAACAATCATCCACATATCTCTTAAAAAAAGTAATATTAAAATTCAATTTTTCAAGAACTTCCTCTTCTAGATATTCCATAACTATTTGTGCGATTATAGAGGAAATAGGTGAGCCCATTGCACATCCATCAAGTTGTTGATAAAATTGGTTTTTGTATTGAAAATAATTATTTGATATTATAAGATGTAAGGCTTCTAATAATTCAGGCTGAGTTAGAGTTGTAAAATTTTTTAAAATATTCCTATAAACTATGAGTTCATTTGGTATATTAGTATACAAAGAAATTACATCTAGTGATATTAACTTTGAATTTGGTGGTATTGTTACTGTATCTAGAAAATGTTTAAATGTAAATGAGTCTTTTATGTAATAAGTGTTTTTACCTGTGATATTTGACAAACATTTTGACAAATACTTTGGGAGCTTGTAGAAAGGAGATTGAATACATGACACTATAGGCCTGGCCTGAATGTTAGGTTTATATATTTTAGGCATATATTTTAGGCGTGACTGCATTATGAATTGACAAATTTTTAGCTTCCGCGTCAGTTAATAGATTTTTGTATAAGAGTTTTTATTTTGGAAGATGTTAGTTGGGTCATTCTTTAAAAGCTTGTAAGTACTGGAATCTTTTAAGAGCTGATTAATTTTTGTGTCATAGTCAGTAGTATTCATTATAACGGTTTTACTGCATTTATCTGGTTTAAGTATGGTTATTTGAGGATTATCTTTAATGAATTGCCTTGTTTTATTATGTTGTTTCTGTATTCGTTTTTGAAAATTGGTAATTTTATTTGTTTTATGTTTAATTTTTATTTTATGATTGGTAATTATATTTACTACGTCTGACCTTATATTATCTTTTATTTCATTTGGTTTATCTTGTATAGCTGTTTCTACGCAGGATATATATTCTGTTAAAGGTAAGCTTTTTTCGTTCTGAACAGGAAGCGAGAAGTTTTTCGCCTAAAGCAAGAACTTCTGCGACATCGTTAGGAATATCTGTGTTAAGAAACAAATTGAATAATTGAAAATTGATATATATATATATATATATATATATATATGTACGTATATATATATATATATATATATATATATATATATATATATATATATATATATATATATATGTACAGATTAAAATGATATCAAACTAAAAAAAACAGTTAAAACTTACAAGTGAAGTTACAAAAACATGGCTATATGCATTTCAACACACAGTAGAACGTTAAATTAGGACGAATACAACCACATGAATATTAAAGTGTTGATAACAGGTAGAACTTAACAACTAGCAAGACATTTATATATACATTTATTTATTTATTTTTTTGAATAATAAGAACTATTTTATTTTTTTTTTGTGGTAAAAGAAACATTGATAAACAGTTTTATGTACATATTGAAGTTCGTGGAATATTTATATTATGGTATTTAAGTTATTTGTTTTTTTGTTGAACAAGGTAAAGAATTCATTTGTTCAACAGATTGCAATAAATGGTGCTCAGCTGTTGGATGTCAGATCTAGAATTAACTGAATTATTTTCGTTGTTAATATGTACCATTTCCAGAAATAGTCTTTTTCTGTAATTATTTTCATATTCCAGAATTTGTATGTTTTCGTAATCAAAATTGTGATCCTCTTTCTGAAAAGGATCAACCAAAGCACATGAGTTTTTTCCAATACGGCAGTCGCTTTTGTGTTGTGTCGAACGATTTTTAATATATTGGGAAGTTTGTCCTATGTAACACTGATTGCATTGTTTACAAGGAATTTTATATACAACATTATTATTTAATGGGATCGGAGTTTTATCTTTAATTTTAGTGAACATTTTGCCAACCGTGACTGTATTATATTTAGCTATTTTTTTATCTCTAAGACCTTGAATGTAGGGCAATTTCTTATATTTGAAATGTGCAATAACTTGTCTTCTGTCGGACCATCAAAAAACCCAGAATGATAAATTAATTTGTTTAGTATTTTTTTTGGAAAACCATTATTTAGAAATAGTGTATATACTTTCTTTAAATTTTCCTTCAAAAACCCTTCGTCTGAAATATGAGTGACACGATTTTTTAGAGCAATAATTGTGTTGAATTTTTGGCTCATTGGATGGTTCGAAAAATAATTAATATATCGTCCAGAGAACGTTGGTTTTTGGTACCAACTTAAAATAACTTTGTTAGTCCTAATTAGTAAGGTATCTAAAAAGGGGATGCTGTTGTTAATTTCCGTTTCCATAGTAAACTGCAAATGTTCATTCACAGAGTTAAAAGTAACTAAAGTAGTTTTTATCTCACTCGAAGGGACAGAAGTCACTATGTCGTCCACAAATTTATACAAAAACGGAACATTAAAAGGTAATTTTTCTACGATTATGTCTAATATATGATCCATTACTATTTGAGCCAAGATTGGACTAATAGGTGAACCCATGGGGGTTCCAAATGTTTGTTGGTAGAAATGGTTGTTGAAAGAAAAATAACAGTTATTGCACACAAGCGATACTAATTTGAAGAAACTATGGTAACTTACGTTGTAAACGGCTCTATTATGTCCCATTGTGAACGCAGCAATTCAAGAATAAGATCGAAAGGGATATTAGTAAATAATGACACCACATCCATTGACACCAATACATAATCTTCGGGTAATCTCCTATCTTTGATAGAATTTACAAAAACAAATGTGTCATATATATATATATATATATATATATATATATATATATATATATATATATATATATATATATATATATATATATATATATATATATATATATATATATATATATATATATATATATATATATATATATATATATATATATATATATATATATATATATATATATATATATATATATATATATATATATATATATATATATATATATATATATATATATATATATATATATATATATATATATATATATATATATATATATATATATATATATATATATATATATATATATATATATATATATATATATATATATATATATATATATATATATATATATATATATATATATATATATATATATATATATATATATATATATATATATATATATATATATATATATATATATATATATATATATATATATATATATATATATATATATATATATATATATATATATATATATATATATATATATATATATATATATATATATATATATATATATATATATATATATATATATATATATATATATATATATATATATATATATATATATATATATATATATATATATATATATATATATATATATATATATATATATATATATATATATATATATATATATATATATATATATATATATATATATATATATATATATATATATATATATATATATATATATATATATATATATATATATATATATATATATATATATATATATATATATATATATATATATATATATATATATATATCGATATCGTTTTACACGATGCCATTCAATTGCTTTTTAGGTTAGGATTTTTTTATTTGGGTTAATGAAATATGGTATTAAGACACATATTTTTCATGAAAAAACAATTGAATATTACTGCCAGTTTTTCCGATATCAGAACCAAGTTAAGAATTTCAAATGGAACCCTGTATATTATTTTACATAGTTTGATAGAGCTTAAAATTACCTTTTTAATGACATATCACACGTTATATTTTTTTTCAAAATGGCGGACCAGGAAGCGCTTTTTCAAAATTCAATATGGCGGTCGTTTCCCGATACCGATGAAATTTTTGTTTAACAAATTATTAAAATATTAAACAAGATCGGGTTTTCAATGGATTTTAATCAAATTTAAAATCAAATTTTTAATTTATCACAAAATGGGATAAGTTTAATTTTTTCTCTAAAATGTGAACTTTTTCTTAAATTTTCTCAAAGATTTTAAATAGAAAGTTGTATTTATTAAATATTAGTATTAAAGTATATTTTATTAGCTACACGAAACCGCAAAACAAGCCGTATTTTTGCTTTTTGTTTCAGAAAAAATTGACAAAATCTTGCCGATATACATTTTTCCTAATACATAACATGAAACAAACACACACATATTATTAATCAGAAAATCCTGGAATATTTTTTATTGTTTATTGATAAGTAATTTTGTATTATTTTGACATTTTATGACTGTTGTCTTATTTTAGGAAAGCGAAAAAAAATCACAAGTAGTATTAATTTTATTTTACCGGTAGATACGGTGCAGTAACATGAAAGATGACTTAACTAAGATAAGTAGGCCTTGGAAACAATTGCATAGGGATGCCATTATAATTTTCATTAGATTTAACCAGAAACGTCAAAAGTACTGTTTTGTATCGACATTTCTGATAACTTTCGTTACATTTTTACACTGAGAAGTGGTTCTAGTTAGTTTTAAAAATAAATATTATGGTTTATTCAAGAGAACATCAAATTGACATGCTCCTTATTTATGGGGAATGTCGCAAAAATTCAAGGGACACAGAGAGATTATACCAGGAACGCTTTCCGAATCGTGACGCTCCTTCACATGCATATTATCCTTGGCTAGTACAACATTTAAAAAATGAAAATAATGGTGGTGTCCATGCTAATGGCAATGATGGTTTCGTAGTAAGCGAAGAAGTGGAAACAAACGTTTTAGCGTACATCGAGTATGACCGTACAGCTTCCCTTCGTGAATTAGGCAAACAGTGCAATACGTCCCATGAAAGCGCCAGAAAAATTTTAAAGAAACACGGGTTTAAATCGTTTAAGTATCAAATTCACCACCACCTATTTGAAAATGACTTCCAAAGACGACTTATTTATTGCAATTGGTTTTTAGATAATTATAGAATAAGTCCTGTGTTTCATCATAAGATTATTTTTTCGGACGAATCAAGGTTTACTAATCTAGGGATGTTTAATAGAAATAATTTTCGTTATTGGGCAAAGGAAAATCAAAGATTAGTAAGAGAAGGTGCCTTCCAGGAACGTTTTGGAGTTAATGTTTGGTTAGGCGTTGTAGGACTAAGCGGTATTGGTCCAATAACTGGCGAGATGTATTTGGACTTTCTCGAAAATGAAATTGAACATTTTATAAATAATTTGCAGCAAAATGATGATTTAGTTTACCAACAAGATGGCGCCCCTGCTCATAATTCAAGAATTGTTGCAAATTACTTGAATGAACGATTTGGTGAGAACTGGTTGGGAACCAATGGACCAATTCGATGGCCAGCGAGGTCGCCTGACCTAACCCCGCTTGATTTTTCTATATGGGGTCATCTGAAAGAAAAAGTGTGTGCAACTCCTGTAATATCGTTGGAAATGTTAGAAAATAGAATAAGACGAGCCGTTGAGAGTATCTCAGAACAGCATCTACGAAACCTGCTCGCGGAAAATGTTGAGAGAGTTACACTATGCCAAGAACAAGGCGGACAGCGCATAGAACATTTAATTGAGTGACTTTTGTATTAATTGTGAAAGTTTGATTTTAAATTAGCATTAAACCCAATAAAAACCCCCATATTTGTTTATTATTTCTACCTATAATTCAAAAATATCTTCGGTGTTAGAAAATGGCCGCCATATTGAATTTTGAACAAAAGCTTCCTGGTCCTCCATTTCGAAAAAAAATCAACTTGTGATATGTCAATGTAAAGGGAATTCTAAGTTCTATCAAACTGTGTGAAAAAATATACAGGGTTCTTTTTAAACTTCTTGACTTAGATCTAGGTATTTCCGGAAAAACCGAAAGCCTACCGGTAAAATAAAATTAATACTACTTGTGAATTTTTCTCGATTTCCTAAAATAAGACAGCAAAAATCATAAAATGTCAAAATAATACAAAATTGCTTATCAATAAAAAATATTCCGAAATTTACTGATTAATAATATGTGTGTGTGGGTGTGTGTGTTTCATGTTATGTATTACGAAAAATCTATATCGGCAGAGTTTCGTCAATTTTTTCTCAAACAAATGTAAAAATGTAACGAAAGTTATCAGAAATGTCGATACAAAACAGTACTTTTGACGTTTCTGGTTAAATCTAATGAAAATTATAATGGCATCCCTATGCAATTGTTTCCAAGACCTACTAATCTTAGTTAAGTCATCTTTCATCTTACTGCACCGTATCTACTGGTAAAATAAAATTAATACTACTTGTGATTTTTTCTCGCTTTCCTAAAATAAGACAACAGTCACAAAATGTCAAAATAATACAAAATTACTTATCAATAAACAATAAAAAATATTCCAGGATTTTCTGATTAATAATATGTGTGTGTTTGTTTCATGTTATGTATTAGGAAAAATGTGTATCGGCAAGGTTTTGTCAATTTTTTCTGAAACAAAAAGCAAAAATACGGCTTGTTATGCGGTTTCGTGTAGCTAATAAGATATACTTTAATACTAATATTTAATAAATACAACTTTCTATTTAAAATCTTTGAGAAAATTTAAGAAAAAGTTCACATTTTAAAGAAAAAATTAAACTTATCCCATTTTGTGATAAATTAAAAATTTGATTTTAAATTTGATTAAAAT
>JAUTXW010000228.1:162500-173334 GCA_030620095.1 Kuschelorhynchus macadamiae
ATATATATATATATATATATATATATATATATATATATATATATATATATATATATATATATATATATATATATATATATATATATATATATATATATATATATATATATATATATATATATATATATATATATATATATATATATATATATATATATATATATATATATATATATATATATATATATATATATATATATATATATATATATATATATATATATATATATATATATATATATATATATATATATATATATATATACAGGGTTCGCCAAACTCAGTGGCATATTAGAAGTATATGGAGAACGAGTAAAGATATTTACTTGAGATTTGGGTAAGGTTCATACTAAGAAGTGAACTATATTTTAAAAATATTTTCGAAGTTGCGGCGTTGCCAGCTCTATTGCAGACAGACAGGAAGTTTCTTTTTTTAAATACAATACCCTGTATATTATTGCATTGTCAAATTCTACGAACTATTCTGAGCATTTTTTATGTAGTATGTTCTATACCTATTTTGAGCAGTTTTGGAAATAAAAATTATTTTCTAATTTTTAAGGGTCAAATCGGCTTCAATGTAAAACACGATATATTTTTAGAATATTGTCCCAGAATTCTGAAATTTTTATACGAGTTTCCGAACATGTAGGTTAATTGACGGCTGAAGGTGTTTTTTAATAAAAGGTTATACAGGGTGTATAAAAATATAGTTTATTCGCGAGGAACAGAATGTCCATAACTCGATTTTTTTTAAATGGAACACCCTGTATATTTGAATTGCATCAAATAGAGAGAGACATTGCCTTTCAAATGACATTAGGTGTTCCTATACCTATCTCTGATGGGTAATGAATTAAATGGCATTTAAAAGAAAAAATCGACCATTTTATTATTTTCTGGAAAAAAAATCTATGTTAAAAGCACTAAATAGACAAGTAAACATTTTTGTCAATAATATATCTATCTTAATGATAACTAAATGAAAATACGCTTGTTGAGAAAAATCTATAGTTTAATATTTACAATATGTATTCACAAACGCTTTAGATAAAAAATTAACGATACAACCGAATAAAACAATATTACAAAAATATAGCTAACAACAGAACTATCCCCAAATGAATTGTCAGTAACTGAACTGTTTAAAGTGTCCTCCATTAACTCTGAGGCATTCCAGAACTTGTGTCATTACATGACTCGTTGCTTTTTGAATCTCTTCCGCGGATAATGCCAGCAGTGCTTCTCTTGTCCTATTTAGGAGTTCTTCCTTTGTTTCTACTGGCGTCTGATAAACTATCCCTTTTACCCTGCCCCAAAGATAGAAGTCGAGAGGGGTAAGGTCTGGGGACCTAGGTGGCCAAATCCATGGACCTCGTCGGCCAATCCATCTGTCTTCGAATATTGTAGTAAGTTCCGCACTTACTTCGTTTGTACAGTGAGCCGGTGCCCCATCTAACTGATACCAGCAGCTCCGGAGTAAGTTCAATGGTAACTCGTCGAGAAAATCAGAAACTGTAGTTTTCAATATTTCCAAATATTTTTCAGAATTTAAATTTTCATCGTAAAAGCAAAACTTTATTTTGTCTTTCATCATGAGGCAAAATACATTGAAACCGAACTTGTATTGAAAACCTTTTTCTCTGATAAAATAAGGATTTTCTTTGGACCAAAAATGTGAATTTCTTCTGTTAAATATCCCTTCTTTTGTGAATTTGCTCTCATCCGTCCAAATAACTTTTTTTAAAAAGTTGGGATCTTCTTGTGTACGCATCAGGATCATTTCGCAGTATGCGACGCGCTGAGGAGGATCAGTAGGCTCTAAAGCCTGGGCTGTTATAAATTTATAATTATGCATTCTATGTTTGTGCAAAATTCTTTCCACCGATTTGTAAGAAATGCCTAAATCTTTCTCTGCGCTATTAATTGATGCGTGAGGGTATGTATGAAAATAAGACAAAACAGTAATTTCATTGTCTTCGTTACCTGTTACAGGTTTGACTTGAAGTCTTGGTCTTTTAACATTATTGTACTCTCTGTAATTCTTCTCTATTCTTTTAAACTTTTTCTCGTTCATTGGGACAGAATCTGGATAAAGTTGATTAAATTTTCTACATGTTCTTGATATTATTTTATCACATTGACTGTGTACATAAAACAAATTTAGAATTTCTACACTTGAGTAAGAATTTGCCATTTTAAATTAGTGAATTTTTGACAACTATGCATATTAAAAACAAATGTTCTCTGTTTAGTTTCCTGGGAGATGACAGGCGTGCACAGCCTACTAGTTAAATAATCTTTCGTTTTACGAGATATTATTCGTGCTTCTACTAAATGGCATCTAATTAATTAATCATCAGGGATGCTAATACTATTGAAAGGTAATTTTTTCTCTGTTGGATGCAACAAAAATATACAGGGTGTTCCATCGTGAGTATTGTTTTATTCGGTAGTATCGTTAATTTTTTATCAAGTAGTATATAAAGTATTTCCATTTAGGTATCATTAAGACAGATATACGTAGAAATAACTTGCCAGTATTTGACAAAAATGTTTACTTCTCTATTCAGTGCGCTTAAAATAAATTTTTTTACAGAAAATACTAAAATGGTCGATTTTTTTTTAAAATGCCACTTAGTTCATTACCCATCAGAGATAGGTACAGGAATACCTAATGTCATTTGAAAGGCAATGTCTCTCTCTATTTGATGCAATTAAAATATACAGGGTGTTCCATTTAAAAAAATCGAGTTATGAACATTTCTGTTCATCGCGAATAAACTATATTTTTATACACCCTGTATAACTTTTAATTAAAAATTACCTTGAGTCGTCAATTAACCTACATGTTCGGAAACTCGTATAAAAATTTCAGAATTCTGGGACAACGTTCTAAAAATATATCGTGTTTTACATTGAACTCGATTTGACCCTTAAAAATTAGAAAATAATTTTTATTTCAGAAACCTCTCAAATTAGGTATAGGACATACTACATAAAAAATGCTCAGAATAATACATAGAATTTGACAATGCAATAATATACAGGGTATTGTATTTAAAAAAAGAAACTTTCTGTCTGTCTGCAATAGAGCTGGCAACGCCGCAACTTCGAAATTATTTTTAAAATAAAGTTCACTTCTTAGTATGAAACTTACCCAAATCTCAAGTAAATATCTTTACTCGTTCTCCATATACTTCTAATATGCCACTGAGTTTGGCGTATATATATATATATATATATATATATATATATATATATATATATATATATATATATATATATATATATATATATATATATATATATATATATATATATATATATATATATATATATATATATATATATATATATATATATATATATATATATATATATATATATATATATATATATATATATATATATATATATATATATATATATATATATATATATATATATATATATATATATATATATATATATATATATATATATATATATATATATATATATATATATATATATATATATATATATATATATATATATATATATATATATATATATATATATATATATATATATATATATATATATATATATATATATATATATATATATATATATATATATATATATATATATATATATGGTCCTATAAATTTTTAAAACTACAGTTTTTGGTGACTACTACATATTTAATTCTTATTTATATATATATATATATATATATATATATATATAT
This sequence comes from Kuschelorhynchus macadamiae, assembly GCA_030620095.1. Taxonomy (NCBI): domain Eukaryota; kingdom Metazoa; phylum Arthropoda; class Insecta; order Coleoptera; family Curculionidae; genus Kuschelorhynchus; species Kuschelorhynchus macadamiae. Next base: position 166,237 of record JAUTXW010000228.1, read on the forward strand.
ATATATATATATATATATATATATATATATATATATATATATATATATATATATATATATATATATATATATATATATATATATATATATATATATATATATATATATATATATATATATATATATATATATATATATATATATATATATATATATATATATATATATATATATATATATATATATATATATATATATATATATATATATATATATATATATATATATATATATATATATATATATATATATATATATATATATATATATATATATATATATATATATATATATATATATATATATATATATATATATATATATATATATATATATATATATATATATATATATATATATATATATATATATATATATATATATATATATATATATATATATATATATATATATATATATATATATATATATATATATATATATACCTATATATATATATATATATATATATATATATATATATATATATATATATATATATATATATATATATATATATATATATATATATATATATATATATATATATATATATATATATATATATATATATATATATATATATATATATATATATATATATATATATATATATATATATATATACCTATATATATATATATATATATATATATATATATATATATATATATATATATATATATATATATATATATATATATATATATACCTATATATATATATATAAATATATATTTATATATATATACCTATATATATATATATATATATATATATATATATATATATATATATATATATATATATATATATATATATATATATATATATATATATATATATATATACCTATATATATATATATATATATATATATATATATATATATATATATATATATATATATATATATATATATATACCTATATATATATATATATAGTTAGTTGAGACTGCGGTACCGTTCGGGTGTGCTTTGTTTTGCGTTCCTCGCAGTCGAGCTGCTTCGCAGTACGTGTGTTTGTTCTGTTTTGTTTTCGCTGTGTATTTTTGTTTCGAATTATTCATTTTCTAAATATGGCTGAATACAAGTGTGACAATTGCCGTAAAGAGTTTTCAGAGAAAGACAAATACAATAAACTTCGTTGTAGTGGCGAGTGTAAACGATCTTTTTGCATGAATTGCACGGGCCTTGATAAGGCTACCACAAAAATCTTGATATTACAAAAATCAACCCACCTCCGATTTTTCTGCGCCCTGTGCGACTCCCCTAGTTTGAAATATCTCAACGATAAAATCACAAAGGTATCTCAAAATTTGATTCCACATGAACTTTTTGATTCAGTCGCAAACCGTGTATCTCAATTGTCAAGTAGTGTACCGACAATTTCTGAAATGTATGACATTTTAGTGAAGAGTGAATCCAGGTGGGATCTCATGGAGAAAAAAATTGACGATATCCATAATCTCTCGAGGGAGTTTTCCGCTTACAAACCAGATATGTTATTAAAGTCTCTAAGGGATATGGAACAGAATATTTTCAATATTTCCCAAATCCTCTTCAACAATGCCGAAGAAGTGATAAAAATCCAAGTACAGGACTCCTCTTCAATTGAATTAAAAGCAGGTATTGCTAACATAAAGAGCAACCTAACTTGTGTAACTGACTTGGTAAAGGAGTTATACTCCAAATATGAAAGCCAACATAAGTGTAAGCATATCAAAAATACATACCCTACCAACATACCCTTGCCTACACCAACTATGGAAACTACCTGCTCCACCGCCTCTACACAAACTGAGGTAACACCTACGGATATTCCCAGTACTACTGAAGGCTCCAGCAAGCTGGCTTGTAATAATACACAACGGTGGCACTATGTAGTCGTAAGAAATCTTCCTGCAGGGTTTACGCCTAACAACATAGTTCACTACGTTAAGGAAAAGCTTGGGACTACAGAGTTTATTCGATGCTACCACCTAATAAATCATATCTCAAACATTGATTTTAAAATTGGAACTCAGTCAAAAAAGTCAGCTGAAAAGCTTTTAGACAGCAATCTATGGCCACATGGCGTAGTAATAAAACGGTCAGCTGTATCCGAACTTACAGAAAAATCTACACCGAACCTCCCACCTCCCTCCACACCGAAAAAACTGCCCACCAACTCGAGCTCCGTCAGTTCACTGGTTGTCTCCTCTCCAATTTCTCAAAAGGGCACTATAATATCTTCTGACAAAGAGGCCATTGCTGCCTGCAAAGCAGATGTCTTGTTGAGCGACAACTGCTATAGTCTTTCCAAGAAAGCTCCTACTGACCAAGAACCTATTTTTGATCCAATGTCTCCCCAACAGTGAAGCTTACGCGAACCGAAAAAAGTTCTGATAACCGTTTCCTCATGTCTAGACTAAGAGAACCAGCCATTTTAAAGGCCTTCAAGTTATATCTCGCCTTCCTGCACGACCAACCTGCGCCAATTCACTTTGAAGGGTTTACAAATACAAGCACCAGGCTGTTTTTGGCTTCTGAAGGCATTCCTATAGATTATAGAACCCTACACAAGATATATTTCGATTTTCATGCTGCTTACGGATTTAACGCAGCAGAAGTGGAAGCGGATCTTGCAGCCTATGGATCTCTACATATCTTCGGAGAGATCGATTCATCTTCAGAGGACCAGAGAATGCCATAAAAATTATTTTACCAGCAATTCTCCCAAAAAAAATTTTTAGAAAACACGACGTGTCCTGAGGAACTAGATTCCTCAAAACTTCCTGTTGTTACTAGTCTTAATATGGTTCTAATTAATATTGCTTCTCTAAGAAATAAAACTGACGAGTTGTACCTATTTCTGGAAGAATTGGAGTTCCCCAACTTGTTGCAATTACTGAGCACTGGCTGAATCTAAACGAACCCTGTTATATTGAGAGGTATACCACAGTAGCTAGATATGACAGAAAAAACTCAGCTCATGGGGAACACTGATTCTATCCCTAAATGGAGATTTCATGTCGGTATCTAAATATGATCATTTGTTAGCGGATAGCTCTTTTGAATTCTCTATAGTATATAATCAAAACCTTGATCTTTATGTAATTTGTATTTATAGATCACCAAACTCTGATGTACAATCATTTTTAAATAGCCTGGTAAGTTTGCTAGACAGCCTACCGATTAAAGGTAAAAAAATTCTATGCGGAGTTTTTAATATTGACTATGCTACTGTTTGTGCCATCCAGAAATATCTAATTTCTATATTCGACTCTTTCGGTCTTTCAATGCATGTATCCTCGCCAACTAGAATTTCAAAAAACTCTTCTTCTATCATCGATTACATGGCGTCTGATTTTTCTCCATCAGAGGTGCAATCACAGGTCTATAACTCAGGTCTTTCCGATCACGAGGCGGTAATTTCCAGGTTTAGTTTACCTATTAGGCCCTTACCAAGATCTCGCCATCGGGGCAGAATTTCTCGGCCGCAAATTTCTCAGTATTTCATAATATTTGCTTTAACACCAATTGGAATTTTGAATCTGATAATGTCAACACAAACTTCAGAACTTTTTTAAATAAAACTTTAAGTGCTTTTAACAAGGCCTTCCCGCTTAAGAATATCAAACCTAAGCGGCATAAACCGTGGACCACGAAAGGAATACGAATTTCTGCTAAAAATATGCGCTCGCTCTCATATATAAAAAAATTCACCGACTCCTTTCTTATTCTATATATAATTATAGGAGGATCTACATACTCTTATTATCAGCAAAAAAATTACACTACCGAAAACGTCTAACAAACTCTAATAACGTTTCAAAAGAAACCTGGTCCATCATCAATAACCTCAGAAACAAATCAAACCCTGTGACTCAGAACTTGCCAGGGGCTAATGATCTAAATGATTATTTTATTAATGTAAGCAAAAATGTTACCTCTAGTATCTCGCCAAGTTTACCCTCTTTCGTTTCTCCCTCCTTCAAAAAATTTAGCTGATAGCTTTTTCTTAAGTCCCGTTAGCAACACTGAACTATTGAAGGTAATACATAATATTAAAAGTAAATCTTCGTGTAGCACTGATGGCCTATCAATTAGAATATTCCTGAATGCCACTCCCAGTCATAGAGGCCCTTACAACATTAATAAATGAGTCCTTTATAAAAGGTGTATTCCCTGATTGCCTTAAAACAGCTATAATTATTCCACTTCATAAAGGCGGCGAAAAAACTAACTCTTGCAATTATCGCCCAATTGCACTACTACCAGTGCTATCAAAAATCATCGAAAGGCTACTGAAGAACCGTCTTATGCCATTTCTCCTGAAACATCAGATAATATCCCCGGAGCAGTTCGGATTTCTACCCAACAAGTGCACCAGTGACGCCATGTTCACGTTGCTTAGAGGCGTCTACTCATCTCTCAATAACAACCACCCAACTGCCTCAGTTTTTTGTGACTATGCGAAAGCCTTTGATTGTGTTAGTCATGAAATTCTGATAAACAAATACATTTTTATGGAATACTTCTTTAAATTGGTTCAAATCTTATATGGAAAAAGGCAACAACTTGTAAGGGCTAATGGTTCCGATTCTGATTGTAAGTTGATTACAAGTGGAGTTCCTCAAGGTTATGGGACCCATTCTTTTTTTGTTATACATTAATGATATCACGAACCTTAAAATTAATGGAAGAATCTCCCTTTTTGCTGATGACACAAGCATAACATGGAGTGATTTTGATACAACGTCTTTACACTCTAGTATCTCCAAAGACTTGGTTATAATTAAGGCTTGGTCCGATTCCAATATGCTTTGTTTTAACGTCGATAAAACGGTGGCGTTATCTTATAAGGGAACTTTACAACCACTTCAGGTACATAACAGCAATATTGAATATATAGTCGGTTAAATTCCTGGGTTTAAATATAAATAGCAACCTAAAATGGTCTAATATATTGACACCTTAACTAAAAAACTTTCTACCGCCTGCTTCGCCATTCGATCAGTTTCAAAAGAACTAGACGTTCCTTCTGCCAGACTTACTTATTTCTCTTTATTTGAATCCCACCTCCGCTATGGCCTTCCCTTTTGGGGCTGCTGTACCACCGAGCAATTTCGTAGTATTTTTATGCTTCAAAAGAGAGCCATTCGTTATTTGTTTGGTCTAAATAATAGAGCTCACTGCCAATACTATTTCAAAAAACATGAAATATTAACACTTCCTGCATTATTTATTTTGGAAACGGTATGTTTGCTGAGAAAACATATAAACACCCTCCCAGAAAGGCCACAACATGTATACCCTACCAGAAACTCTAGGCATGATATTTATCTTCCCATTCCTTCCACAGAATTAATAAAAAAATCAATTATTTACAACGCCATAAAACTTTACAACAATCTGCCAGTACATTTAAAATCTATCCCTATGCTTGCACAATTTCGAAAAAACACCAAAGCATACCTCATTGAGAGACCACTTTACAGCGTTAATGATTTTTTTTTCAGTGAGTAAGTCTCTTTAAATTGTCACTAAACTCGCTTGTTTACTTAAATCTTTTGTGAGTCATGTCCTAACTCATAGCATAGAATTTTGTAAATCATTATATAGGGAAAAGAACTGTCGAACATTCACTTAAAACTTAATTATTTTTGTTAGGTATTGGATTAAAAACAATTTAATTCTTTTTGTATACTACATTCTGCACTAGTTCAATATACCTTCTGTTTAACATCACAATTATTTGTATAACTATAATAACATAGAGTTTAAGGTCGCATAGTTGCAATTTTGATTTCAATGTCATCGAAATTATTCACCTCGTACATGTGTGTTTGTTTACTTTTATAAGGTTATCATGATTCATTTACTGTTTGCAATGTTATGCTATATTCTAACGTGTGTTTTACGATTTGGTAAATTGATAATTTACATTTTAAAAATAAAAGCACTGACTTGTCGAAATTATTTTCGATTAATGTTTTGATATGTCTTATTTTTAGGTATATTTTGCTTTGTCCATAAAATTGTAGAATTTTTCTGCGGCAATAAAGCATACTTTTGTTTGTTTGTTTGTTATATATATACCTATATATTGACTGACGGTTCTGGGAAATGTGGTCCAAAATTTTTAAAACTACAGTTTTTGGTGACTACTACATATTTAATTCTTATTTGTTTGTATTAGCAGGACGTTTTGACTGCTTGCGCAATCTTTTTCAACTTATAAAATAAGCTAAAGTGAAAAGAAAAATTCGTCCAATTATAAAGGGTTACAATTATAATTTTTAAAATAATTCACCAATGACATTTTTAAATGTTTTGTCTTTGGTGATTTTTTAAAAAAATTGTAATTCTAAACCTTTATAATTGGACGAATTTTTAAATTTAAGTAACTACATCTCTCAATAATTAGTAGAAACACCAAATCTGCATGGGCGAGGTGTTTATCCTGTAGCGATAGTTGAAAATTATATAAGTAGTTACTGAGGGTGAAGATGTGTAGATATATACCTAATCGTTACTTATATATAAGGATATATGTGGTATCCTGTAAGTCTCTTCTATATGAGCTTTTCTGTTTCTTGTTTACTATTATAAGTTAATTTAATTAAGTATTTCTGCATATATTTAAAGGATCATAGTTAATTTAGGTGTCTCATTGTCCGATTAATTTACGCAAATTTAGGATTTGACACAAAACTATTTGTTTCGGTTTAACATTTTACGTATATTTTTCTTATTCCTTTTTGATAACTAATATTCTTTAAACGAGAATTTCTGAACATATCAGAGATAATACAAAAATCGATTTCAAAAAGTCTAAGAAAGATATTGAATATTTTCTTTGATTTCTATCACAATTTGATTTTTATAAAACGGTAATAGTCTTATTTTGCCTTGAAATGAGATGCATTTCCGCATAATAAAAATCATCTATAATTAAAATTATCTGTCGGTTGCTGTAGAAGAAATATTTTAGTACCTATTCTATATATCAAAGGCATACATCTTTTTAAGCTGTGGGGGATTGCCACCTTAAGTTGGTAGATAAAAAGAAGACCCTGATTATAAATGCCCTTCTTTAATTATACTGGCGG
>JAUTXW010000229.1:0-7500 GCA_030620095.1 Kuschelorhynchus macadamiae
GAGAAGTTATATCTGAAAATGAATTATGGAGAGGCTGCTGCGGCAGTATTCTGTGATCTCAGTAAAGCTTTCGACTGTGTAGATCATGGAATCCTGCTGAGGAAACTTGAGGTGTATGGTTTTAGGGAGAGATCTCATGAATGGTTCTCGTCATATTTATCTGGGTGAAGTCAGAGCGTTTTATTTAATAAGGAGCAATCGAGTTGTTTAAACATTTGTGCGGGAGTTCCACAGGGGTCTGTTTTCGGACCATTACTATTTTTGATTTATATAAATGACTTGACAATGTTGGATATATCTGGAAGCTTTACAGTATTTGCTGACGATACGAACAATCATAATCGTAATTTTGATGAACTAGCGGACATTATTAATAAAGATTTAATTAAAATCAAAGAGTGGTTCGACGCCAATTATCTTACGAAAATGTGTCCAAAACAAATTTAGTAAATTTTAGATGTCAATTTAAAGAAATAATTTTTGGGAGTGTATATTGATCAAAACCTTAAATTTGAACAGCACATTTTACAACTATCTAAAAAGATCTCTAGGGGATGGTTTGCGGTTAGGACTCTATCTAGAAATTTAGGAGTGAATATAGCAAGAAATTTATACTATCCTCTTGTTGAATCACACCTGCGCTATGGTGTGCGTTTCTGATGTGCTTGTGCGGACTATTTCTTTAAAAGAGTGTTCATCTTACAAAAACGAGCGTTGAGGTTTATGTGCCGCATGAAGCCTCGTGAGTCTTGTAAACCAGTAGTTTTGACTCAAAAGATTCTCACGTTGCCTTGCATATTTACATTGGAAACGGTTTGTTTGGTACATAAAAAGTTTAAGGCTATATCAAGTGAGTCTTTGTACTCGACTCGGAGACTATGTACTATTGTCCTTCCTATTCCGTCGTCGGCTATGATTAGGAATTCAATAGTATATAATGGCAGAAAATTATTAAATCATCTGCCGATAAGAATATGACAGATCACTTGTGAAAAAGGGCTTAGACGAGAAATAAAACAGTTTTTGATTGGTAGAGCTTACTATTTAACCAAAGAATATTTAAATGATGTGTTTGTGTAAGATTTTTGTTGTGTACATTTTACTACTGTTTTAACCAATTTATTTTAGTTTTTGACTGCGATAATTAATTGTATTTACCATATTTATTAAATTTTTATAGGATATTTTAATATTATTTCAGTTATTTTGTAATACCCACCTGGGTCTATTTAAATTGAGCTAACAGTTTTGAACTTAATCTTTTTATCTTTGGACTAGTCTTGCTTTGTCTAAAAGGAATTTGTCAGACTGAGAAGACTTGAATTACGAGGGGTTTTTCTGTATTCTAGGGCTTGTCAAGATGTTATAAGACATAAGAAAGAATGTTTTAGATTATATAAAATCAACCACAACTGGATAGTTTAATTTATAACAAAGCTGATGCACTGGCAAAAAAAAACATAAAACAAGTAAAGAAAGAAAACTGAAAATTTCTGTAAGGCGTTGAATCAACACACTTCCATCAAAACAGTCTGGGAAAAAGTAAACAGTTACAAAAATAGAAAGCAACAAAATAGGCTTCCAATATGTTAACGTCTGATTCACGGATTAAAGAATTTGACAATAAGCTAGCCCCCCCCCCCCCCCCATATGTATACCAACCTCCTATGATGAATAACACAGATTGTTAGGTCTCCTAACCAGCTCTTTAGGCCTACACGAATCAACTAGAGCCTTAAAACAAAATAACAACTGTGAGCCCGGAAAGGATTTTATACACTACTCCAATCTATTTAACTTGCCAGAATCAACCAAAAAAGCTCTTGCTACACATTCTCAATAACATTCTCCTGGAAAAGCAACCAATTCCAAAGGAGAGTAAACTGTAAATAATATCTTTTTGTCCCCATTAATAAATCGACAAATAACGCAGCATAATATAGACCAATCGCTTCCCTAAAAATATATTAAAAGATGCCAAACCGTAAAGAATACTAGATGGTGCAAAGTAAGCTCTTTCCGAAAAACCAATTTGGTTTCAGTAGAGAGACCTCAACGCAAGAAGCTATAGCCAACTTAATATCATATATCTAAGTGTACTCTGGCATTTTTGTTAGATATACAAGATGCATACGACAATGTTTATAACAGCCGAAAAAAAAGCTTAAAACTGGAATTCCTAAAATATTAGTAAAAACATATTCAATATTTATCATTCTCGTCAAGTCTCTATCCGAACAGATGAACATTTAACTGAAGCTAAAGTAGCAAAAGTTGGTCTACCCAGGGGCAGTATTTTAATCCCAATTCTTTATATCATACATACGTAAAAATTATATTAGAAAAATATTTGTATCTGAAGACACTAAAATATTGCAGTTTGCGGGCGACATCTGTATTTATGCAACTAAACAAACGTAAGAAAATTGAATTAAAAAACTTCAGGAATCATTTGGTAATTCTGTAAACTGGGTGAAGAAAAATAGACTCTGTCTATCAAGTAAGAAAACAATGGCATGTAACTTTTCAAGAACGCGTAAACAAGAAGCCATAAAAATCGATACGGTCAAATATTTGGGAATTTTCCTAGACAGAAAACTAATCAAAGTGAATATCTTATTATAAGGACCAAAAAAGGACTAAATGTTCTAAGAGTTTTTAGTTATAATAAATGGGGGGCGGACCCAAATATATGTCTTATTGTTATAAAGATTTTTTAAGATCAATCTTAGATTATTCATGTATTTTTTGTGGATCGGCAGCACAGACACATCTTTAAAAAAATGGAGACAATTAAAAATAACAGGAGATGTATTGGTTCTTTAAAGAGTACCTCAATTGAAATCATGGAAGCTGAAGCAATAGAACTTCCTCTAGACAGGCAGAGGCAGTTTATATCTGATAAATTCCTCTTAAAAGTAATATGAAACAATAGCAATTTAGTTAAGAAAATAAATGATACAATTTTATGTTAGTCACAGTTACTGGAAAGTTAAAAAAACTACCTATGTTAGTACTGAGCTATTCTTAGATAAATAACCGAGATAAAAGATTCTATCTATAATAGTGAATCCCTTTCAGCTAAATATTTCGCTCATTGACAATCGACCTAAAGTTATTATTAATGATAGTTTTTCTGTTAATCAATTAATTATAACAAATAACTTTTTAAACTATTAAGCTATACTGTTTGGGCAAATTTTGATCAAATCCCCACAGACGGTTCAGTCCTTAATGGGAAAAGAGCTTTTTATCACAAAAACGAAAAAATTTAAATTACTAGATGGATCTTTCATACATTTGGCAGAGCTTTGGGCAATCTTGGAATCGCTTAAATATTGTATAATGTGTCCAATGATAAAATTGTAATTTTATTTCTAATTCCCTCCCAAGATAACTATATTGTTTCTAGTATACTCAATATGTATACACTTACTGAAAGAGATATGGAGATCTTAGAAAAACCTTGTTTGAACATTTGTTAAATTTAACTGACTTCTCTTTTAATTTTAATCGATTTTCTCAAAATAATATTTAATATTACAATATATAAAATATTATTCAAATATTTAAGTAATGACAAGATAGAATTATAGCAGGGATCCATTGTACTATAGACTTAGTGTCAAAAAAATATTAATTGAAATTTATTAAAACAAAGGAAAAGGAAAATAAAACAAGCAATTATCTTTATAACTAAAAGTTGACAAAGTGATACTTTTAAATCTCAGTAACTCGTAAACAAATACATTTTGACGCATGGTGGGTAATACAAAAAATTATTAAAATTTTTATTAAAAATTACGAAATTATAAATAATATACAGGTTGTATTATTTAAAAAAATACGCTTCTTTCACTAATAATAAAAACAGACGAGCCTGTATATACCAAAATATTTCAGAATTTTTTTTTCTTACATTCAATTTTTGAAAAAAAAAACTTTTATCTTGTAACTCTTCTAGATTTCAAGATATCGCCGGTCTTCCTTCTTAGTTGTACATTCGATATATCGACAGTTAGTCCCGTTTCGGACGTAAAAACATTTTATTAAATGTACCTCATTTGGATGTTAAGAAAAATATTCTGATTACCTCATTTCCATTTAGTGCGTTAAGAGGTTTTTATGATTTGCAGGCACACAATATCTACACGCAGAAAGAGGTGTGGGCCCGCCGTTGGTAAACTCCGCACCGACCATTTTGGTTCGGTTTTATTTATAGGTAATCTCCGCATGAATTGTATAGTTTTTTTCCTGAGGTACCTTGAGGCTGTAACTTTTGGACTCGCTTCAGTACCCTTTTTAGCCCCAGGTGGACCTTTTTAGTAGCTGGCTGTCGAGGGAGAGAGATTATCTTTCCCAGAGCGTCTAACGTATTATATAGTAAAATATTTCTGGACGATATTCTCCATAGCGCTGTTTTTAGATGAAGTTCTTGGAGACTGTGTTAAGTTGAGGAAGTGGTCTAGTCAGTCTCCACTGATATTAATGAGCCCCCTTATTTGTTTTTGTTCCCCCCTGGATAAAATCCTGCAGGCGTGTATGGTTCTAAGAGCAAAATAGCACTCTTAAAAATTCGTCACTTTACCTCGGTTTTATGTGCTACTGTCTTATTAACAAAGATGTCTTAGTTGTAAAGACTTATTCATAATATTTCCGCATGGTCGGATTCAACAATGACCTTAGCCTAGATAAAACAGGGCCTTATTATAAGTGGAAAACCTTTTGTTGCCAACCGTGTTTGCTAGATTTCGCAAATTGTTGCTCCTGAGTGATGTTCCTCACAAGACAATGCGGCCGAGTGCTTTTTAAGAGAGCTTACGGAGCTTTCATTGTGGTAGAACTGCCTTATGGCTTTTTTCGCAATTATTTTTAGCCAAAATCCTGAAAATAATTATGATTCTCTTAAAGAGACACCATTAGTTATACTTTTTACATTCCACGGTAATCACCCCCATTAATTTTTTTGGGAAGGTTTTTACTCTGTGTTAATCACATGCTTTAGTTCGCGCACTAAGAGAATTGTAGTTAATTTACATAATACTAAAGGCTGTTGTTTGTACATATACAAAAAAATAAATCTGCAAATATTTTAGTAATTAATTAATATCAAACAAATATTAATATGATTACAAATTAATATCAAAAAAATATTGTAACACAGTAGTTTTTATAAAATAGGTCTGAGCGATTATATATTTCAGTTTATATACTATATATAGTCTTATAATAAAATCCGTCTTTTCGCGAAGATCCTAGTCGATTCATGAAGCGTCGGCATATTCTGTATAAACATGAGCTTACAGAACCTGCCTAGTCTCTTCATGAAAAGCCTATAAAGTTTCAGCGAACTATGTGTAATACAATCTGAACATTAAATTTGATTTTATCTGCTATTTCCAGGTATTATGGAGGAATACAATGAACAACAATTAAATCATATATGTATCAAGTAAATACAAAACAGTTTATTTCAGTAAGGGAAGCGGTTTCCTTAGAATAATTGTGCGAGTTCTTTAAGGCAAACCTGCAGTGTAAATCCCCGATGTCACAAAAGTAGTCCATGCACTAATAAATAAAATGGATTTTCTTTTAAAACTTTTAGAATTATATTTTTATTTTGTGGCAGTTTTTTTGTTACCATACATATGCGAAAGATCCTGTGTTGAGAACGGTCCACTCTGTACAATTATGTGTCTTACATATATCATTTAAACACAAATGCTTTTTTTCTTTGGCACTTCACGAACATGCAAGGTTTCAATTAAGTCAGTTTGTGTTATACACATCACGTCGAAACGATTTGGGTTTTCCATGGAGTTCAGGCAGATTGTGCAATTTATATGGCCAATGCTTCATGAACTGACAAAGATCTTCGCGAAAAGACGAATTCCACTATAAGACTACGACATACACATATAGATATATCAATCTGGTATGGGCACCAGTGATCATCATTCCATTGACTACATTGGAAATGTAGCCAAATTGGCGAGAGTTGAAATTTACTTTTTTTTTTGTTTTCACTATACCTATTTTGATATATATCTCGGTTACTCCTGTCAATATTCTTGTAGCCCCACAATACTAAATCTCTATTTTACTTGTTTTTCAAGCTATGATGAACAAATATTTTCCTTGAAATATACTAAAACCGTTATATATTAATACAGAAAATATATCTAAACGAATCTGAAAGACAATTGAACGGAACAATTTGTCGCCGGTCGCCTAATGACGTGGTGGAGGGATACACTTGCCTATGATAGACAGCGAATATTTTCACTACATCGAGAATTCCTGTTGCCCAGTTGTCCCAAATTCCGGTTTTTACAAGAGAACAAAACTAATTTTCAATATCGCTGCTTAAATTTATTAAGGATTATGGTAAATAGATTTTTTTAAAATATAAGTTGATGAGCGACCGTTTAAAAAATGTCATTCCAAATCTGACAACAATGCAAAATTTTACACAAAAAACTTGCTTTGGGATCTGTTTAGATTTGAAAAATTTTGGGGAATAAAATACTTAAGCATAATTTTAAAAACGCGATATTTTATCAGTTTTCTAAATATATCAAGAAACATAATCGCTATTAGACTTGAATCAAAATGATCTAAAACTTTCCCCATTTAACAATTTCTCTAACTCTTATAATAAGCGAGATACCCATATGTTTATGGAAGTTTAATTTCAAATGGGATTCATATTGCCCGATAGCTAGTTTTATCACACTTTTGGTCTACAATGTTTTCATTATGTTTATTTTTAACTTTGCATTATTTGTAGTTGGCTGTTTCTGAAATTCGCAAAAACTATAAAAGTTGCTTAATTGCTAAAACATGTTTTTTTATTAAACTTATTTTAAAATTTTAAATTACATACAAACAGTTTGTGTTTTGACACAATACATATTTTACATAACAAGTATTTTCTAAACTTAAACAATGACAAATGTTTCTACTAAGGTACCTCAACAAAAAACATGTCAATCTAATATAGTATATAAAATGAAAACACATCTACTCTCATTACAGCATATTACTGTACACATACATTTATTTCTATTCATTTAAACTGGTAAGATCAAGATCATCACTGGTAGTATCATGAATTGACATGTTGTCTGAACGTTCGCTTTCCGATGTCGTTTGCGACATCTTCTTAAACAGCTTTTTACCTTTAAGAGCTTGTGTCTTAATCTTGGGCCTCATTATTCTTCTACCATGAACTAAAACAGAATTACCAGGGTTGTTATGTTTTGAACATTTTGATTAAAAACTAGTGTTTTAAACGTGTTTAAAACTTTTTTCTACTTAGTTAAAAGTAGCTACAACATACTCTAATAACAAAACGTATAGTTATACAGGGAATAAGGTAATAATAATAAATAAAGCAAACAAAGAATAATACATAGGTTGAACTATAATAACAGATTTGAAAATAAGTGTTTTAAACATGGTTTTCTTTGTTATAAGCATAATCCTCCCCTTTTAAAC